>AYJT01019101.1:0-10278 GCA_001278415.1 Ocimum tenuiflorum | reverse complement strand
TGGTCCATCTTGACCCCCTCTGTCGCGGCCTCTATCGCGACTGCGACCCCGATCGAGATTTTTGCCATTTGTGAAGTCCTTGTTATTCTGGTTCGACGATGGATCCCCGCTGTTTTTCTTGAACTTCGCCTCCCACTCAGCCTGAGTGAGGAGCATCTACCCTTTGACGTTCCCGCCATTGGTAGTACCCTTCTTCCTACGTGTGCTCCTCAAAAGTCTTGAGTCTCCCTACTGCATCCTCGAACGCAAGGTTCTCGAGGTCATAGACCTACTCGATGCCAGTTATTACACTAAAAACCGGTCGCGCATCATGTCAAAGAGCTTCTTCATGAGGATGAAGTAACTGAGTGTGCTACCAAGGCTCGAGTACTT
The DNA here is from genome assembly GCA_001278415.1 of Ocimum tenuiflorum. Lineage (NCBI taxonomy): Eukaryota > Viridiplantae > Streptophyta > Magnoliopsida > Lamiales > Lamiaceae > Ocimum > Ocimum tenuiflorum. The sequence continues at coordinate 9,906 of AYJT01019101.1, read as the reverse complement.
GACAGACATGGTTGTTAGCCAACCAACGTAGTGGTCAAGGGACTCACCATCGTTCATGTGCATGATGTTGAACTCACTCTTCAACATATGCAATCGTGCCTCTTTACTTGGTCTACGCCGATGAATCTAGTCTTTAGGCAGTCCCAAACTTCCTTCGCTATCGTCTTCTTGGCCACTTGCATGAGAAGGTCTTCTGGAAGGGCTTGCAAGAGGTGTGATCTCTCCTTCTTGTCAAGTCGGACGTCAATTTCAGCTCCCTCTACTGGCTCGACTGCCTCCCAAACTCCTTGATCCTCCATCATGGCCTGAACACGAATCACCCAACTGGTGTAATTCATGTTTGACAGCTGTGGGTACTGGAATGTACCACTGCTTTGCTGCACCCGCGATGAGTCTGCTGTGACGATCGACATTAGAGTGTCGGGTATGCACCAGTGCTCAGGTACCAATTGTTGGCCCCAGGAATAAACTTGCACAAAAATCACACACAAAAGAAACAAACGAACAAGACAGTCGAAGAACTTGGGAAATTTCTGGAAATGGAATCTTGTCGTTTGTAATGAAAGCTATTACAATTCTCACAACAATGTTCTATCAACATGTAAAAGAAACTAGCTACTGCTATTTATAAGAACAAAGAAAACTGATTAACTACCCCACTAACTATCTTTATTAAAACTTATTCATTCCTCTTGAAAACTTCTCATAATTGCGAGCCACTACTCTTGTAGCTGTCGAACCACTCCCTAGCCACTACCTTGTAACTCTTATAACCACAACCAAGAGAAATGCTCAACAGAATGAAGTGTTAAATCACATGTATTTATTCTATAGCAGGACATGAAATGAATTAATCTATTGTCTTCTTCTTTGTTAAATGGAGTGTGGTTACTTGAAAAGCCTATTTTCTATGGAGTTACAGGCCACTCGAAGTGCCCCTAGTTATGAATAGGATCATATCTCCGACAAGCTCGTATCATCATCAATCCAATCCATCAACATCCGACCTCTAATTCCCTACATTTCCAATTTAATTGTTAGAATGAGAGGTATTTCGCGGTTTTCCCCTTTTTTAGTCTAAGTAAGATCCATTCGTTAAATTCATTTTGTCTATGAGGTTCAGATCTGTTATTTGTTCTACAAAAATATACGAGTTTTTTGTCTATCGTTTTGAGTCTAATTGAAACGAGGTGTTGTAATGTACGGTTTGAACTAAGTTTGCTTGTCTTCTTTTGCTATTATTTTTGTTTTTGATGTTTTCTAGTTTCAGTAATCCGTTGAATGATGCTATCTGGAGGTTAGAGTTCTGCTTAACCATTGGAATGCTGTATTTGCTGGAGCTTAGATATGATTATTTCTGATCAGGTTCTTTCCTCCTGCAGTGAGGCAGATGGCTGAGAAAACATTGCTTTGCTCTAAATCAATTTTTGCAATATTACTAAATCAATTGCTGCACCCATATTACCATTTACATATCAAGCTATAATTTTCTTTAGCTGAAACAATGAGAAAACCGTGAAAATTTTGGTATACCACGAAAATTTCGGTAAAAAGCTGGTATGACAACGGCATAAGAATAATGCATACTGAAACTTCGGTATATCAAAAAAATTAGTATGGTAACAGTATCAATTTTTCTCATACCGTTCGGTACGGTACACGGTATCAATTTTTCTCATACCGTACCGACCCAATTCTAGCTCTAATTCCAAGGGTCATAGATGTTTGATTGGAGGGCTTTTTCTTGGTATGGTTCTACATTAGCATTTATTCTTGTAGGAGCATGCTTAGATTAATATTAAATCATGAAGGATTTCTCCTGTTAGACCGTCTAAATAATTTAGAAGGGTCAACTAATTTATTTGACCCTGACCGTATTATATTCTTCTCTTCATTAGGATATGGGTCATAGGAGTGTATTATTTAGATCCGTCTAAATCATTTATGCGTTCTGATACAAGTTTTTGCCTAAACCATACATGTATGCGTTAAACTCACACAAACGATGTGTTGTAAGGAGTTACCATTAAAAATTGGGTGCTTAAAAATTGAGTTTGTCACAAGACAATGTAATGAGGTGGTAAATCATGGAGCTCGCGGTCAAGTTTCATAAGTTTATGACATTGGCAGATTTTCTGATACATGTATTTGCGAAGAGATGTAATGTAACTTTTTTCTGAAATTGTAAGTCAATTTTCTTCGTACAAAAATAAATAAAATTAGGGAAAATCAAAATTATTAAAGTTGCAGGTCGCAAAAAACCGCTCTTTAGGCTTTTTTCTTTTTTTTCTTTTTGCCTTGTTGATTTAAACAAGAATATACATGCAAAGACTAGAATCGTCAAACTTTATTTTCTTTCTATATTGTGAAAAATCTTAAGATGGATATATTTTGACATAGGAATAAGTTTGAGGGCGAGCAGTAGCAGTAGGGGTATTCATTCAAGCGGTTGTTTTTGGTTTATTTTATTAAGTTCGATTTTCATATCAAATCAGCTATCAACAAATTTTACAAGAACAATATAAAAAATCATTGAGGTAAAAACAAAGCCAACAAGCAACTCCAAAAGGGAAAACTCAGTATGTTTAGGCTTTACACTTTATAGTACTGTTTTTATTTTAGAATTCAGCCTCTACAGGCTTACACGTACCATGTTAAAAAATTAGTAAATAATTAGACATTCATGAATATTATATGGTGGTTCGATGCTCTTTATTGCTAAATGTTTACCCATTTAACGAACACCCCTAAGCAGGGTCCCATATTAACTTAACTGCGTTTGTTTTTATTAAATTTTCAAAGTTATATATAAGTTTATTTGATATATTAATAATAATACATGGAGTCGAGTTTTACTTTGACAATAATAATCTTAAAGTTTTATGAAATTATTAAAAGATAGTTTCACATTATATTATATCAACTCTATACTTTTGAAAGGCAGACGCATGAAGTCAATTGAGTTGATGAAATTAGTCATCGCCCAAACACTGCTGAAAAATATAGGACCAAGAACTTGTCAAGTTTCCATAGTACATAGGGAAATATTTTTTTAAGTCTTGTTCAGGACACGTGAATGGGAAAATAGTATTTACTAAATGCTAAAATTGAGCGATAAGTATGAAAAATACTTTCTTCGATTCATATGTGAGATAAGAGCATCAATTTATAGATAAAACTCTGGCAGTGTATATGTATGGAATGATATAATATATATATATTTTAGAAACAATTCTCAATGGAACATTTATTTCATTTCGTCACATTAATTTTGCTTTCACCGTTTACATGCACAATGTTTGAATAATAATTTATACTCTTTTTGGGGTTACAATAATAATTTATTCTTTTGCTATAACTAAATAAAGGTTTATTTCAATATTGTTGCTTATGGGGTGCGCCAACTAGTTGATTATAACGCTAGGAAGAGAATAAATTCGAAGTTTGATGTATATTTTTGAACCATTGGAGAAAACAAAATCCTCTCTCTTATTACTACGCCCACCCTAATCGCGTCGGATTTGGATTGTATTTCTTTTCAGATGTCAATATATTAAAATATACAAAATTAATAAATAGTATAATAATTAATATTTAACTAGAATCTAATTACACTAATTTCTTTCAAACTATAAACCTAGCAAATGGAAAAGGTTAGCGAAAAAAGAAACATATTTTTGGAGGTGTCCTTAGTCCTTACTAAAGTTGGACTATTTCAATCCACCACTGATGGCATTGGATTAAGAAAGCAATCAATTCCAAAGTGTTGAGAGACGCAATGAGGAGGAGTACGAGCATGAGTAAGAATGATATGGCTATGGTTTAACAATATACTAAGTAAAATATTTGATCATATATTAAAATTATTTGAAATGCAGAATATAAAATATTATTGTAAAAATATATTACAATATACTAGTTTAAAAATGAAATTTTATAAAAATTAGAACTAGAAATGAAAAGACAATTTTAATTATAAATTTTTTAAAGAATAATTATAAAAGGCCTTATATGAAAATAAAAATCTCATGAAAATTTCAATTATTTTCTTAAAAAAATAATCATAAATGTCCTTAAAAACAAAATAAAAACGAAAATTTATAACATAATATCAATATTTTAATTAAAATTTTTTCAAAAAGATTAAATAAATTAAAATGACATGAAATAAAAAATAAAGGAAACTGATTTTAGGAATATTTGGAATGGAAACAAAGTTTGAGAGATTCTCAAAATTGAGGAATCATTTCCAAATCTTGATTTTTAAAACAATCAATGAAACAATGTGTTTTGAAACAATCGTTGATTCTGAAACCTAGCAATTAAACGAGTAATTATTGTTTAGATTTTGTTAGCTATATGTTCTTTATAGATTAATTGGAGAATTTGACTTCAAATAATAATATGTGAATTTAGTTAAAATATGAATTTGTGCTATTGTGATTTTTAAATATGAATGTTAAAAGTTAAATCCATATTTTATATATGGTAAATTATGAATCTAATTTTTATATTGACAATTAATTTTGATTAGATATTTAAATCCTAACCCTATTTATTTTAAGAATATTGAACATATTTATCGAGAAAATTGACTTTGAGTCAAAATTGCACGATGCTTCACTTCATTTAGAGTCGTATTAATGTGTGGACAAATTTATATTCTATTGAGGGCTAAATATTAGCCTTTAATTTCGGAACCCATGCTTGGTGTGTTTGTTTGCTCATTCTTTTACAAAACTTTTCTTCATTTTTTTCGAAAATATGCCCTAGAAAAAATTCAAAATTCATCTCTATTTTTCCTCTCTTATAATAATAATAAAAAAAGAACAACCAAACAAATTTTCATAACTTTTTTTAAGAATTTTCCTAAAAAAAATCAAACAAACGGACCATATCAAAGAAGGTTGAGACTCAAGTGAGAATTGCTCGAGTTAGAAGGAGAACTAAAGGAGCACGAGCTCACATGAGACAAGAAAGATTGTAATGTCTCGTAATGACAGAGCATGAACTATAAAAATCAACTCTTCATCTTTGTACAGATCGCGGGGTTTCGGATCCTAATTCACCCCCTCAATTGTTAGATCGAAAAAATAGTATCAACATATTTCATGAAATACTTTTTGACACTAGATAATTAAGTGACTTAATTAATTCGATAATTTGATGGATTTTAATTCTCAAATAACTATTGTAAGAAAAAAAGAGAAAGACGTCGATTATTAAAGTGACTAAGATTCAAAAGTGAATTCCTTCAAAAGATTATTTTGGTATACATCTATTTGGATGAAAGCATCAAAGCAATATTTAGGACTAAACTTTAAATTTTTTATTTTTTTGAGAAAATCTTAAAACTTGAGTCGTACTAGTAATTAAGAAGGCAAACGGAGCCTAATTGGTTGTACGCTCGGTTGAAAACCTCCGTACCACCATGACATTAACATTGTATTAATTAATGAAAATAATATTACACATTATGTTAATCAATAAAAATTAATCATACTCTTAATAAAGAAAGATCTTATCAAGATTTACTTTCATTGATTAGTACATGTGCCAATCATTCGAACAATATAATATCATCGTGTAACAGGGGATCTCAATCGTTGTATGCTAACTATAGTGTGGTGTAACATCCCCTAAATTATCCATATCCTTCTATCTCATATTATAGTAGGAGCAAATCGGCAGAGCAAATCGGCCTCTGGTCTCACGGTCTCAATTGCTTTTTACATATTTGTGTTAAACTTTGTTGGTCCCAAATCAGAGTTTATAATATGTTGCGGAAGAGTTAGTAAATGATTGCGGAATTAGGTAAGTTCTTTTAAAGAGTCAGCTGGCTCTTTAAAATATTTTTTAATGAGTAGGATTATAGAGTTTCTTACCAGTTGTACTCCAGCTACTAATGGTAGTTGAGTTTCAAACACTTAGAAAATTTACGAACTGAAAGCAATAAATAGACTGGATATTTATAGAGGTTCGGATGTAAGATATTCTACGTCCTCTCTTTCTTCTCCACGAAGGGATTCACTATAATTAGTCATACATGGTGAATGAACACGGGTTACAACTACCTATCTTATGCAATAGAGAACCTCCAAAGTTCACGGTTACAGGCATGGCTGAGCTGAAGCTTTAACAAAATTCTTACTATGCTTCTGCTCGGCGGGGTGAATGTTTATGCTTCCTTCGTGAACGTTGATCGAGTTGGTGAATGATGTTCTTAGATAAAAGTCTGAGAACGGTCTTGGAATCCTCGATTTTATATAGTTTTCGAATCTCCGGTGGGTCTCAACTTAGAAACTTGGAACGCAAGAATGCTTAGAGAGAGAGAGAGATTGCAGAGAGATTGGAATTGGTTTGCTTGCTTGCGTAACTTCTTCTAAGATCGGTGACTCCTCTATTTATAGGCCTTGATTTGAATATTATCCGTTAGAGACAACGAAAAAATCCTCTCTTTTCGTCGTCAAGATTTATGGATGTTGTACTTCTTGTAGGCTTTATAAGCTCTTTATCCATCAGATACTCAGCTGTGGTTATTATCCACTGAATAATAACCAGTTGACTGACTACCTTTTTTAGATAACTTTTTGGTGAGTCAGCTCTGCAGTAAGTTTGAACAAGTTTGACATTCTTCTTTTGTCTCTCAATTGAACGAGGAACAACTGGTCTTGAAGGTTGACTTGAACTGAGATTCAGCTGCCTCTTTGTCAGTTAGCTATGGGAGTCAAATAATTTGTCTTTCTCAGCTGTCAGTTCTGAATGAACTGCAGTTGGATTCCTTACAACTGTTTGAGCAGTTGTGGACTTTAAGATCGCAACTGGAGGAGTCAGCTGTGGTTTATCACAGCTGGATAGATACAACTGTGGTTTACAGGAACTTGATGTAACGTCCCGTAAACTCTCGGTTCAAGTATTTCAATTATTTATTTAAATTCCTAAATGGCGGGAACATTATGGTGATCGAGGGCTATTATTCGAATCTTTGAACTTAAATAACAAAACATGTAACTAATGTTACATGACTCATGTCATGAAATCAATTTATACTATAGTACGAGTTATAATCCAAGGTCCCTATCCAAGCCCTAACCCTAACCCTCCTCCCACCGAGTATAAATAGTGACTTCTTGAGAAGCCTCATCTCATTTTCTTCCAACTCATATTTTCAGGCTCTCTCAAGTAAAGACCAAACACTCCATCTTATTGGTTAAGCACTTGAAGGAGGAGAAGGAATCCTTGAGGCCAAAGTCTATTCATTACCATCTTCATCTTGAGAACTAATGAAGGTAACCATCGAAAAACCTCACTTCATGACATGTTCTTTGAGTCCTAGTGCAATCCTTGTGTTGTTGATAAGATGAACCTCTTGCTAATCTCGAAATGCATGATGAAATATTGTTCTCATTATGTTCAATAACCACCTTTGAATGTGATTCTCGTGTGAACATGTGGACATCCATCCTTGTTGAGACTTTTGGAAATTGTCCCATGAATGTATGAGATTCTTAAGCTGGAAAACATGTGTTGTATTTCGAACCTAGACGTTGTTTGGACCACCTAGGGCCCTTTGCATGATTGTGAGAACTAAGAAAGCCTTAAAATTGAACCTAGGACGCCGGAAATCGCCATGGCCATTGTCAAGATTTTTGGACCCGAGAGTCCAATTCGACCAAATTGGCTTACCAATTTGATCAAATTGGATCCACCTGATCGTGCAATGATTGATCTTCCTCAATTCAATCGAATTCAAGCCCAATTCGATTGAATTGCTTTTTGATCGAATTTCAAACCTTAATTTAACCAAAATCCACATTGATCAAATTTTGGATCGGAACCCTAGCCCCAATTCGATCAAATTGGACCCTAATTCGACCGAATTAGTTTCCGCACTTCAAACCTAGATCAAATTCTCGAATTCCATTTCGATCAAAGTCTTCAACCTAATTCAATCGAAGTCACCCCTTAATTCGAACGAATTACTTCCTTTTGAACTCAAGATAAATCAAATCCTTTCTTCCAATCCAATCTGGATACATAGCCTAACTCTTCAAGTAAACTCGCACGTTTAAAATAAATAAGGACATCATGACGTAAGAGCCTAAGTATTATTCAAGTTCTAATGAACTATAGTATATCAATAATCAAGACAAGAACCATCACTGAGATTGAGGTGGGCTTTCCTATATACTGACAGTAAAACCTTATGAATTACTGCTTTCTCAAAATATCATGAAATGCTTTCACTCAAATTGAACTATCACGAATAAACTACTTTGCATTACCTATCTGTCATCTAATCGGATGGCGATTAAAGAGGTTGTAAATCTGAACCGAAAAATACAGTTAGAGCCCAGTATCAAATGATGATGTGGTATATTGATTATTGATCAAAGAAAGAAAATGATGAGACTAGTGCACTGTTGGTGCCTTCCAAATGGAATGAACATTGTGGCTGTGGAAGAAGGCTCACTTCCCAGTTCACACCATGAAAACAGATAGTGTAGATGGACTGACCTAATAACCCAAGCTTGGTATAAATGCATAAAATGATTTTGACGAACTTGGGAGGATTTCAAATGAACCAAAACCCCATGTGCATGTCTTTGATAAATTCTGACAATTCGCACTTTTATTTATATATTGTTTACGACAATGTGTTCAGTGAGTACAAACGTACTCAGCCCTGCATGTATTTCTAAACATGCAGGTTGAGCATGGGTGGAGTTGAAGACGTTGAGCCAGCTGGATGATTTTGTGAAGTAAAGTGCCCGGGAATATGTATCTCCACATATGTATTCCAACCATGCCATTTTCGCTGTTCAAACTCTTATTTTGTGGACTTATGTATCTCTGAACCTAATGCACTGTTTGTGAGACTCGGTGGATTTTTGAGTTAATGATGGATTAATGTTGGTGTTTGCTTCATTATGAATTACTACTGCTTATCGAAGTAGCACACCAAACCTAGAAAAGGCAGGACGTTAGACTTGGTCTTGAATCTTCATGTCTTAAATTCTTCTAATTCCAGCTCTCCGCGAACCTAAGCTATTACAAATTCAAACCTATACTTGATTACAATCTAAGATTAGTTCTACACTAATGGTGTTTGACATCACTCAAAATACTATTATTCCTAACAATTTCTCCATTTATGATGATGTCAAAATCATGTGCGGCTGGAAGAAATGATGGGAGTTAAAACTAACTTCCCCCTGAACATATTCTTTCTTCTATCTAGTTGTTTTTCTTAGCAATCCCTATAAAATACAAGTGTTAAATAACTTGTTTAATTTTTTTTTTAAATTGGGAAGCAAGAGAATTGTCGTAGCTGACAACTGATCGCTTTTAACAGTGTCATACCCAGTTGTAGCTATATAAACATTAAATTCTTTGAAGACAACTAAATATTCATTCAAAGAGTAACAGTTAGCCAAGTTTTTTATATATTTCTTTTGAGATTACATTGTACATCACGAGATAGGAAAGATTTAAAACAATGTACAATGATAAAAGATAAAAACTGACTAAATTACTCTAAGACTTCAGCTAGCAGGCTGGCTGCCGGATTCATCTGCTTTCTTCTTCTTGGCAGCCTTCTCAGCTTCCTTAGCTGCCCTCTTCCTCTTCTTCCTTTCTTTAGTAGCTTGTTGCTTCTCGAATTCTATCATTTTTTTCTTCAGCCGCAATTCTTCCCCCTTCTTGACAACATCAAAAAGGGCGAAGATGTTTTGGCTTATGACTTGCAAGCTGGAAGAGACAGTCTGCTACACGCTAGCCATGGCTTGAATTATGAGCATGGAGTCTAGAGCTAGTTGTGCCGGTCTAGTGGAGGAAGTGGAGACATGTCCGCAAGATGTAGTTTCGTTAGATAGGGCGAGATCAAGGATCGGACCTGGCTGTTGG
>AYJT01019065.1:0-11011 GCA_001278415.1 Ocimum tenuiflorum | reverse complement strand
TTTATAACACACGAATAAATCATGTATATCTAAAAGTACACATATATTATATATAGTATGCAATATTACATGTTGTTGAGCTTTCTTAGCTTTCATGGCAAGAACCCAAGCGGTGATATCCAGTGCCACCATCAACAGACATGCACACACGCCCACGATTTTTCTCATTTTCTTCGACATCATCCTTGATAGTTTTCAAACAAGAATGTGACAAATATTGGATTACTTGAATATGTAGTAGCAAGCATATATATATAACGTGTTTGGGGTTTGAATGAATATTCTTTTTGTCAATAGAGGGCTGACTTTATTTTGCTTTTGTGCCTACTTAGGCCTCGTCTTTATTTGGACTGATTTTTTTATTCTTTTCTTAGAGGAACAAGGAAAGTAGGGGAAAGCCAACCAAGAGGATGTGTTTGCTATTACAACTTACAAGTTAGGTATTTTTTATTTTAGTATTAAGTGATGATAAAAGTGTTGGTCTAAATGCAAGAGATTTTCGGTCAAGGCCTGAATAATGTCAAAAGTAATTTGCTTTGCACCAAAACAGTAGGAATTTAGAAAGTTGTCTTTACAACTGATGACATATGTGAATTCTTTAAGTTACAAATATCCGATAATAAAGATTTCGAATGAATGAAGATGTTGTATTTGATTATTTCCCAATTCTTAAATCTAGAGCACGCTCAGGGGCGAATCCCTTTTTTTTCGTGGGGGCTAAACTTCGTTCTAACGTTAAGTTTATTTTTAACTCATTCAAATAAAAGAAAACAAGGAAAATAAAAGTGTATATATATTTCATATATTAAAATAATTACAATGCAAATTAATACAACTTTCACGTAAAAATCTGTCCAAAAAAAAAAAAACTTTCTTTCTTGTAAAAAAGTACCATGTTCGAAATATAAATTAGAAATTTCAAATCTTTTTGATACAATTATAATTTATAATCTTTAATCAAAATGTAATTTGAGGTCAAATTAATAGAATATAAATGAACTTAAAACAAATATATATTAAGTAAAATTTAAATAATTAAACTTCTAAACAAATTAAATATTGAGACTTTCAAATTTTCTTATTCTAAATAATTTAAGAGTACAAAAGAGATAGGAAAGAGATTATGAAAAAATAATGATCAATATAATTTAAATGGAAAGTGAGAAAATAAATTTAAAAATATACAAGAAATTAAAGAAAAAGACCTTGCTACTCGGAAGTTAGATGGAGATGCTTTCCCCTAAATCAATTAATTGGTTTTTGAAAACTCGTGTTTACGTTTCTTTTACTTTTATCAACGGAGTGTTTTTCTACTAAAATTAGATCTTTTACTCTTTTTCAACGGCACTTTTAGTTCCGTCCACTACAATGACATCTCTACAATTTTTTTCAAGTGTTTTGCTAAATACTCGTAGGGCGCCGCTCGTGGGGTCAGGCAACCTGCGAGCCCCTCTATACTTCCGCCCCTGACCACACTCAATTAATTGTGGGCAGTCTCCATCAGTCAATCTAATACATTAAAAGGATCCTTCATATGCAATTCTAGTTAAAGTAAAAATAATTGATGTCATAAAAAATTAAATTACTTCAAATTTTTCCAAGGATCACAACCCTTTTTCTTAATCTATGCGTATCAAATTAAAGCTCTTTGTATGCTATTTCATATATTTAAAAACCATTTTTTTAAAGCATATGAACTAAATAAAATAATATCTTCCCTAAAATATTATGAAAATTAAAAATTTTCTAGAAACAACTATGAGAAGATATTATTCATCTATCTCAAATCATAATATACAATTAGTTTGTCACGTATTTATAGAGATGACATCACAGCTGTTGCTCATCTCAACAAAAATCAGTTTTATACATAATCAACAGTCTAACTTCTACATTCTTTTCGCTACTTCCAGATTCATTCTCACTGCTCGTCGCACTCTACTTCCTAATGTTCGCCTTATGCATGATAATGTTATATCCTCAAAAGTCTTTTAAATTAAAAAATAACACATGAATGTGGCGTAATAAAGTCTAAAAGATGATTTTAAATTTTAATTGGGATGTTATGAGTCCTTATTGGTACAAAATAGATCTTGAAAATGAATAATTTTTGTTCATATTTAAAAGATAAATATGTATACGATGCATCTTCGATTAAGGAGTGATGACAGAGTTTTAATTTGATATGATATTAATTTTAATTTAAACGTGACAGTTATGATTATATAAAAATCAAATTAATTTTGATTAAGCAATGACAACATTAAAGTTTGTCCTTTTTGTTTAATGAATAGGGCTTTAAATCCATTTAACGTGCTAGACCGCTTTACATATTTTGCCATCAATTATTGAATAGAGACTCCGGACAACAAGAGATCGTATTATTCAAACTGGCAGTGCAAAATAAATCTATATATATAAAGGCAATATTTCAGGAACCCCATTTTCTTCCGTCCAAGAAAACCTTCCAAAAATAAAAATTTATCCAATTATGTTGACAATTGTTGGTCTTAAATCACAGATAGACAATTATGCGTAACTGTTAGTAAAAAATCAGTTGCTGAAATGGAAAACCCAAATTTAATCTCAACTGGCTTATTGGCAAGTCAACTGGGTTATCGAATTGTTTGATTAGTCGAGTTGATTTAGAAATTTGTTTCGGCTATGCTCCAGCTACTTAAGAGGTAGCTGAGTTTCAAACTATTGGACATAAATTAATCAAAGCAGTAAGAAGACAAATATTATAGAGGTTTGGATTAAAACAATCCTACGTCCTCTCTTCATTCAGGTGAAAGGAATCCACTAATCTTTGTTATACACGGTGAGTTAACACGGTTTACAACTAGGATTCTTCTAAAAGGGAGGACTTTGTCTTCCTTGGTTGCAGGCACAACTGATCATAGAAGCTTTACCGGAACCTCCTAGGCTTCTTGATCAAAAGGATTCGAAGATTTCTGTTCTCTTAAAGAATGTGAATGGTTTGAGTAATTGGTTCCTTGATAAATAGTTTATCAAAGAACGTTTCAGTGTCCTTAACTAGGAGCTTTGGACCATTGGAGAAAGGTCTCGAGTTAGAACTCGAAAGATGGCTTAGAATTGCAGAGAGTTCAGAGAGAGGTTGAGCGCGAGAATGGAAGTTTGTAACACTTCTTCATGGTTGGTTCTCTCTATTTATAGTTGAGGGATTTGAATTCTAACTGTTGTCTCACAACAGACAAATCCCTCAAAATTTGATCTGCAAAAGGTAGTTGTAGGTGTACTGTTAATCAGCTTTATCAGATCTTTAAACCGTTTTTTGGGTTAGGTCAGCTCTGACTACCTGTCTTATCACTTCAGACATTCATTTTTAAGATTCAGTTGTTACGAGAGACAATTGACTTTTTAATATTGCCATTTGTCGATATCCTCCTTGTCTTTATCTTGAAGTGATAGTCAGATGATCTTGAGTCGGCTTTTGGAAACTTCTATTCTCTTTGCTTACTCAACTGCCCAATATGAGGATGAACTGTCAACTCAGTTTTGTTCCACATAGCTGATTATTCTCACAGCTAGGAAATTCCTTCAGTTGTGTTTTCCTTCAATTACAGGTTGTTTGCAATCAACTGTTTTTCCTTATAGCTTTGTTCCTACAACTATGATCTTCAACTATTTTAGAATCTATACAATTACAATGATAAACCTATACAAGATTACATTTAATCTATTGATCCTCAACTAATGGTGTTTTTCATCATCAAAATTACATTATTCCTAACAACAATTGATTATATATATTAAAATATAATCAATATTATTAATTATAATTTATTATGAAATTAATCAATATTCATCATTTTAATGCATTCAACGCTGTAGATAAGAGCTTAATGCACCAAAATCTTCATTCTTCTTTGTTTTCAGTTTTTCGGCGTGAGACTTTTTGCTAAAACAACCCTCGATTCAATTGTTTTCCAAGTTGCTCCTTGTAATGAAACTAAGAATGAAATTTTTTGTTTTGTCTAAACAAATATTTTTGATGATTTTTTGTCTTTGGATAACAAAAAAATTTAGTATAAATTTATGATTTATGGTTTTGGTTTTTATTTCAGGCTATACGCTTGTGTCTAACCAAAAATCATAACCAATTTCTTTTGTGTTTTAGTATACAAATATGTTTTGAGCAAATTCATATCATATGATGTGATATTAAGCAAAATCAACAAGAATTATTGAAAATGCAATGAACCATCGTTGAACAACAAACGTTAGAAATCATATACTGTTAGTATTATTTATATAAGTATTTATTTTATTAAATTCTCAATAATTCCATTATATTGTATTTGTTATGTTAAATAGTAATTTTTTTTATTTGCAGTATACTGATTATTCTTTGATTTTTGGTTGTGTTTCTGTTTCAGATGCTTGTGATTTTTATCCTACCTAAATACATCTATTTTTCTAGATTTAGTTTGACATTTTTAGTATAATATATATTTGCAATGAATTTTTGATGGCTTCTCTCCCTAAAAAAAAAGAAAAAGAAAAAGATTGTTGGCTTCTGTAACATGAAACTGTGATTGTGGTTGCTAATTTTTGATACTTCATTCACGTTCATATTTTGAATTTGAGTTATCATTCAAATCATTTTTTGTTGATAAGTTAGATTTAGATAGTTTCTTCCTTTGCGTTTAATGATTGTTTTAAATATATTATTCATAAATAAAATTAATGTACTTATACAAAAACCACTAAATAAGCAACAATGAAATCTTGATTTCCTATAATATCATATCAAGACATGATTCGGTTGATAAATCATAATAATAAAATTTATAATATATATGTTGTAACTATTTTAATATTTTTCTAAATTTTTTTCACAAAATTATTTTTAATAATAATTTTTGGGTTAATATGCTATAATATCAAGTTGAGAAATAATATAATAATATTACAATTATGTATAAATCTGTCGTAGTTATTAGCCAAAAAAAATTAAGATTTATTAGAAAATAAAAATTATAAGAAAATATAGGATCCAATGACAAAATTTTAGGATCACAATTAGATAAATTGTTTTTACAATTTTTATTTTCACATCCCAAGTAAATTAAATCTATTGAAATAATAAAATATACAAAAAAAATAAAATTTGGAAAAATTAATATAATATCTAAACCAATTATAGTTTTTAAGTAAAAGTAGAATAAAATTATAAGAAAGGAAAATATGTAAAACCTCAATCATAAAATTGAGGATAATTTTTATATTTTAATGTCTAAAATAAATAGTATTCAAACTTTAACTTTTTTCTTCCAAAAAACCTTCATAAAATAAAACATAATATGATATAATTTTACTTTTGTTTGAAAATTTTGTTAAAATCAATTATATAATTATGAATAAATTAAATTTCGCCGTTAAATTAATTAGATTGTTACTTATTTTTATGTTTTTTAAATAACTGTAAACATTAGATCTATTTCATTCAAATTTTTATTCTGATACATATTTCATCCAAATTTTCATTCTGATACGTATTTTTGAGTTTGGATGTCTTGTCACGTGTCGGCCACGTCACACTTTTGCCACATCAGATGCCATGCCACGTCGGACGCCACGTCATCATAGTTTATTCATCAAACATATTTACCCACATAATGTATATCAATAGCAACAAATATATGTGTAGGTAAATAATATTAGATTTATCTACATATATTAAAAAGTGCAGCGAAAGATTTTTAGCCCCATAGTTTTTACCATATTTATATGACATTTAATTATATGTGGCCAAAAGTGTATAATCGCACATATTAGTATATTTAGTCACATTTATGTGTGGTAAAAAATTAAAATTTTTGTAGTGTGGTGGACATTCAATGTAAAACTCTTCGATGAGACATAGCTGAAAATTCGAAAAGCAACATAAAAAGTGTGATATATTTTTGTATACAACATTATATGATCAATATCATATAATATATAAAATATATATTATATTTATTTATCAAATGATAAATTATTATAAATCATAATTACGTGTTGCGCATGCATGTGACAAATTAGTGTTAATAAAAGAAATTGAATTTACAGGTATTCGATTTACTTGTGAATACGAATTAATTTATGAAGGTGATGAAAGTTCAAAAGTTAATGTATACGTACATTTCATATTTTTCGATTTCACTTAATTCGGGGACACCGCCAACTGTGGCCTGTCCTTTTTGTTTGCATATTCGGATTTATCATTTTGAGAGAGTTTAAGTGTAACCATATATAGCAGTCTCTTGCAATAAGATTCCTTCACTCTATCCGTTTACTTTAATCTCTTATTTTCTTGGCATAATTTTCTATGTTCCGATTTGTTGTATGATTACTAACAAAATAGAAGTGTGATAAGTGACTTTTATTCCAACCATTTTACCCACCAACACACATTCCCTTGGAAACCATTTGAAATTATTGCCTTTGATTTCCACTTTAACATTGCTGTGAATCTCCTCTCATATTTTTTAATACACTTTCGTCTTACACTTAGGATTTTTATTATCTTTTTGTTAATTATTTTTTTTAAATTTAATTTTGTGTGATCTAGTTTAATTTTATGCATATTACAGATTTTATTATATCTAAATTAGTTTTCATAATATTTATTTCAATTCTTGCTAATTATTTTACAAAAATATTCGAAAAAATAGTTATATATCCTAATTGAATTTAATAAAATTATGTAATGTCTAAAAAATAAACTAAAGCATACAAAATTAAAATTGAAAATATATTAGCCAAAATATAATAAAAAATTCAGACATGTGACACAAAAATAACACAATAGTATAGTAGGGGAATTCACAACATTTAACATGCATGTACCCAGTGCTTTTGCAACTTTTTTTTTAATGGAAAATAAATTTATTGATATCATATCTGTAAACATGACTTCCGGATCATGTTAGTTTACACCTTTCTTGTATCATTCAGCATTGTCACCACTCATCACTCAAATTCATTTAATATGATGGATTTCATTCTAAAATTTATATTCATTATCTATGTACACTATCAAATTGGTACTCATGATAATTCCAAAAAATTAAACCAAAAGGCGGGCTAAGTTGTTAGAAGATTAATCAAAATTAAATTAAGTAAGAAGGAAGTAAATATTCCATTAAAAAGGGATGGAACCAGAATTAGCAAAAGATAAAATGGCGTGAAAGAAGCAGGCAAGGCCGGCGTAGTACAGGAAATTGTGGCGGGATATTCCGCATTCGATTTTGCCCCCAGCACCAGCGCTCCCCCTGCTGGAAAAAATGTCACCCTGAAATTAAGCTTTGATTTTGTGAAGGAACATAAGATAATGTTGTTGATACCATGCGCCAATAAAGTTTTAGTGATGCACAATCCCAGCAAATTGGAGAGAATGTGAGCTCCAATCAGAACACACCAACCACGTAAGCCGCGTAGCTTCTTTTCTTGCACTCCAAACTTACATACATACATACATACATATTCGTATTTATGTAGATACACTTACATGGGACTGAGCATCCTCCGCCTTTATCCCCAGAATAATACCCACAACTACTCTGGTTATTTCCTTACTCAACATCATTAATTTTGTTTCTATGCTAAATTAATTCATCCCCTTTTAAATAACACATCACTGCGGTCAATATTCGATTATACCAATTTTCACAACTAGTAAGTATGTATAATATGTTTGGCATTTGGATTATTACTTTGGCGATCCACCGTTGACTTTACTTTTTTTTTTTTTACTTCTAATGCTATTTTATCTTTTTAATTATTTTCTTCTCCTAGACGATTAAGCAAAATAAGGAAGATATATTATATACCAAAGAGGCGCTATTCTTTTCAAAAAAATAAAAATAAGAAATTAATAGGCAAAATAAAAAATATATTTCAACTGCAACGTCTTAGGCCAATAGTTGCAAACCCTTACCGCATTGCAAACCATTACCGCATGTGAGTTAGAGTAAATTGCAATTTTGGTCCGCAGGACACGGTCTTATTTTATTTTAGTCATAAAAATCTACTTTTAGTCCCAAATCTGAAATTTTGTAATTTCAATTCTAAAATTAATGAATTACTATGAGAATCACTTGTTCATTTGCTCATTTTATCTCATATTTTGCTTATATTGATCTTAATTATACAAAGAACAGGAATTATAAATGGCAAAATAGTTTTTAGACTATAAGTGCAAGAAATATTTTGACGAAAAATTTATTTATGAGACAAAAAATGCAAGTATGAGACTAAAGCTAAAATTTTGGAATCAAAATAAAATGATATCGTGTCGTATGCGATTGAAAATGCAATTTACTCTAGGTGTTAAAATTAGATTATAACTACCACGAACACGAGAAGATGTGTGTTTGTCACGCGCACACCTGATTTTTTTAAGTATTGATTTATTTGAGATATGGTTTATTTTACACGGTGACAAGGTTAGACTTGGTAATATACAGGCGCAATAAACAAATATAAGCGAGTAAAGTGGTCCGAGACGATTATCATCACACGAGCCCAATATACTATTAAATAGAGATTATAGATTATAAATATATATTACAAAAATAAACTTTTCCAATGTATGATTTAAAAAGTTTTAAAATATAGTCAGGACAAATTATTGAGATAATCGAACTATTGAAAATATTACAACACAGACCATTCTAAGAGAATTTGGAATGTTAGCAGGCATTATATGATTCTATTAACACAAACTAATAAATTGTACATTGCAAACCTAATTCAAGCTTTCTGAATTAAGTATGTGAAATTGTTCACATATGATAATCATCACCTGATTATTTCATGCACTTTTACAGCACCCTGCGAAGATTATTTCGTATCTAATGTATCTATTTAACTCACAAAGGACAAAATACATGATCTCATCATATATGCTGTGAAGATTATTTCAAACTTTAAACAATCAAATTGTCTCATTTTCAATGCGATTTACGCAAATAATGCATAACTAAACTCTTTCATGCTCTCTTTGAACTCAAAAGAACATGTTTAGATAAGAAATATGGATGAAAAATCCAAAAAAATGAGCTCATGCATATTCAAACTTTAGTAAATTTTCTCTCAAAAATTAAAAAAAAAAAAACTTTAGTAAATTTTTTAAAATAATCATTATAACACATATTCGAGTTGTAATAAATCTAAACTGCGATGTTATAAACCCCATTGGTTGAGATGTTATCATAACCCCTAAATGGGATGTAATAAATCATAATTAGGATAAATATAATATACTCTAATTCAGATTAAATTAACTTTAAAATAATTTTTGTCCCATGTCTATAGACATTACAAGCATCATGATGTTATATAAGAAAAAAATAATGAAAAGATGTTAAATTTGAAATATTATTATATAATTAATTGAACTGAAAATGAGATAGGTATGACCATTTAAAATTTGAGATAATTTTTATATGTTGAGCAAAGGCAGCCTTGAGGCCGTGCAAGAGGTGCAATGTACTGGGTCCCAAAATTTTAGGGGCACTATTTTCATAAAAAATTAATATGTTTATATATTGATATATCAATCGATAAAAAAATCTATAATAGTAAAACTATGATTTCACCACAAATATAGATTAAAAGAGTGAATTCTCATCTTCATAAAAGGAAAAATAATAAAGGAGAGAGTTGTTTTCGATGTAACATGATTTGATATAAAATATTAATTTTGAAAAAACTATTAGGGGATTTTAGCAACAATTTATGGTGGCCTTAATTAATTAGTCTCTGGATTGGGTGGAATTGCTCAATAATCAATCCCTCCTTTTTGTGTTCCACCTTCGCGAGAACATAATCTATTAGCTCATTCAATACACTATATATTTACAACCTTGTTAGGCTCCGTTTGGTTTTAACTTTAAAAAGTGGATCACGGAGTACCTTATAAAAAATTATAAAAAGTTATTTACTTACATATTTTAAGTTAAGGAGCGAGAAAAAAATATAAATAAATTTTGAATTTATTTTTGATAGGAATAACTTTTCAAAAAAATAAAGTGCATTTTTCTTTAAAAAAAAATAAAAACCAAATAAAGCCTCAATGTTGGCAGTTGGTTAAATTTTGCGAGCTTATATCATCAAAAGATTGAAATAAGAACGATATATTCTACATTTTCCCCATCAATATTTCCATTTTGCTGCCTTCAATTGCTTCATTAATACATTTTACGTGCAAAATCAAATTCTTAATTATATGCATCTTTTGGAAGTGGAACTCTCGTCTCCACGAGCATATTAGGTTGTCACTCATGCGATATGTGGTGGTTGATGTAATTGATAATTATATTTTCCATTCATTCTTATTTGGATCTCAATTCTTCCCTGTCGTCTAAAAACATACAATATTATATTTTTAATTTCAATTTATGGTAAAATTATTAAAATAATTTAAATAAATGTCATATTATCATACATTTTATTATGATTAGCTCCTTGTTTAAGTTGATGAAATATCTAATTATAATTTGATTAAGTCTAATTATTAGTAAATATTATAAACAGATATCATCCGTCCGTATCTCATTATATTTCATGATCTAAATATATTCAATCATTCTATTTTAATTTTAAATTGTAACTATTAAATTATTCAAATATCATAATATAAAATAAAAGTCATATTCTCTTCCCTTCCATTCTCATTTGGTTCCCTTATCTCATCATCAACTAAATAAGTTAAATCATTTTAGTTTTATTTTCATCGGCTCCTATTATGATAACATACTTTTTATTTAAATATTGTTAAATTTAAATTTATTTTAAATATTTAATTATTAAATAACTAAAAAAGTCATATTTCAATTTATTGTCATTTGAATTTCACTCCTTCCCATCATAGACATGAATCAGCTTTTCTTATTTAACTTTATTCAATAATTCATCATTAATAAATTATGTGGAAGGGATATTTAAAATTGAAAAATTCCATAATTTTAAATTTTTAAAAAATGTATTAGCACTAATT
>AYJT01019039.1:0-12421 GCA_001278415.1 Ocimum tenuiflorum | reverse complement strand
TTTTTTTTGAGATAACCAATACATTCTTTTTAAAACGTGTAGTATATGTTCTAGTAAGCTAGATTAGCTAATTTATTTATTGTAAATATGCTCATTCAGTCAGTCATATGTTGCTCCATTTGCTAAAATGCCTCGTGTCCTCAACCAGAATACGTCTTCGATTGAATTTACAATATTAACATCCTTATCAATTTCATCAAAATTATATAATTACAACCCATGATATATAATTTGACTATCTTACTTTTATAAATCATATTTAATTATTTTAAAAATGCATTGCTACTTTTAAATAGTGGCGGGGTGTATGTGTGTGTATATATTTGTATTTTTAAAAATATATATGTATATTGTACTCCCATTACATATTTATTTCTTTATTCATAAATTTTGTAATTCCAATTCGAAATTCCTGGATCCGTCACCGCTTTAAAAGCCCTGCTTTTCCGTAGTATATCTTCTTTTCTTTTCTTTTTTTTCTTTTGAAATTTGCAGTATATCTTTCACCACTTGCAAGTTTCTTATATGAAAAGGGTTCAGTTAATTGTAACAAGAATCACCATTTTTGACTTAGAGTATTTTTAGTAAGAATATTTAAAAAATCTCGTTGAAAACTAAAAGTTCAGCGTCGACATTACAATTTTTAAACAGTATCTTTAGAGATTTCAGATATAAAATTAAAGGCAAAAACTTACGTTAGACCGCCTAAACAATTTAAACGGATCTAAATAGTTAATTTCCACCGACCCAAATCTATATCCGCTTTTGATCCTAAATTCAAACTCATATTCCCCTTAGATTTTAATCTCAAACCCGCATAAACAATTTAGACGCCTAACCGGAGACCTCCTCAGAATTAAAATACAACTTTTGAATTGATTTTATTACAACACAATGTACAAGTTTTGGCAATAAAACCGTCGATAATAATTATGGTAAAACACATTAAGCGTGCTGTAGCAGTGTAGCCTTCTATGTTCGTCGAATCAAAACCACGTTATTTCAGTTGAGTTGTTGGCCGCATTGAATCTATATAAAAACATTATAAGGAATCATGAATTGCAATCAATAAATATAAATAAAGGTTGCGTTGTGAATCTGCCATTAAAGTTGTACGTCTAAAAACTTCACCCACACAAATATACATATTTGAAATTAACCCTTAAATAATGGTAAAAAGTAAAAACTGTCTAACCAAATGTTTTTTTTTTCCACCTACACAATCCTTTTTTTTTTGGAAAAAATAAACTTGACAAAATTTATTTATATCTTCTCTCTTCTCAACTAAAAAAATATAAACAAATAATTTTTCATAATTATTTTAAAATACTTTACTTTCTAAAAACAAGTTTGAAATGTCAATGACAAAATGATGCAACCATTATATGCATAAAATTAACATTATTTTTTCCTCAAAAACATTAACTTTATTTTAAATATTGACTTTCTCATTTTAAATTCATTATGTAAATAATATATCTAATCAAAGCTTTTTTTTTCATTATCTTTAGTTTATTTGTTAGTAAACCGCAACACAATAATAAATAAATCAAAACTCGACAATACTACTTACACAACCCCAATACCGAGTCAGCTTTTCTTTTTATTTTCCGAGTGCGTTAGCTGCATTCACCAGTGAAGCGCGTGAGCCACATTTTCTGGGGGGCGGAAAATTAGAAAAATAGCCGTTAGACTATTTGAACATCACGTGGGTCCTCGCCGACAATCGATGAATACAGGTCACTTTGATTTAGAAGATTAATTACTTTTTATTTTTGGCAAAGAAGAA
This sequence comes from Ocimum tenuiflorum, assembly GCA_001278415.1. NCBI lineage: Eukaryota > Viridiplantae > Streptophyta > Magnoliopsida > Lamiales > Lamiaceae > Ocimum > Ocimum tenuiflorum. Next base: position 10,632 of record AYJT01019039.1, on the reverse strand, counting down.
TTATAACTTTATCTTACATAAATTATCAATTACATGTAATTTAAAAAATATTAAAATATTTATTCTATATAAATTGTCAATTACAAGTAATTTAGAAATATTAACACATCAAATAAAATCTTTAAATATTTTTTTATTATTGTATATATATGTATATGAATTTTAAAATAGATAGTGTTATATTTGAAAAGATGCATAACTTAAGATATTATGGTTATTTTCCATTCTTTAAAATGTGAGGGAAAAAGAAGGTGCTAGAGTTTGCTTCATTCAATTTAGCCAGACTTGAACATAATCTCTCTCTCTCTCTCTTCATTTTCCGTCTGTTCGGTTATGCATTGCTGAATGGTACCGGCTGGTTGGTTTCTGGTATAATTTGTTGGACTTTATGAGAGGGATTATTAGAGAGTTCATTTGATCTGATTCTACTCTGGAACTATTTATCTTATTGGCACATTATCTTTTAAAGTTTTTATTGAAATCAGGCCTTCAAACTTTTGTTTGGGAGTTTATAGGAGTTCATAATCAGTTTTCTCGACGGTACGTCTGCATTGGTGATTATTCTCCATCCCTCTTTTGCGGGGTTTATTGCGAAGTATTTGTTCTTTCACTGTTGTTCTTTTGTTGCTGCAGCATTATAAAATAAAGATAGTCGAGTTTTAGAAAATAAGAAATTTGGTGTGTTTGCTTTAGTTAAGGTCTCTCTTGTTTTTGGGAAAGTTGGATTTGTTGATTATGTAATAAGCTCGTAAAAATAATTTGTCTGAAACTGATAGGTAATTGGTTGAGATGGGGATAGTTCAGAGAGATGTATAATTTCTTTTATATGTTTTTTATTGAGGACATATCCATATATGTTGTTTTCTTCATTATATATTTCATAAAGTTAGATATTGGATTTGAAGTTTGAGTGATTTTACATGTCATAGTGTGTGAATATTGTACTTGCCCCATGTTGTTCATTCAGAATTTCTTGATTGTGGCAGGAAGTTAAGGTAGTGGTCCAGAGTTTATAGATGGCTACCTTTTCGGATATAGGAGTTGCAGCTGGAATAAACATCCTCTTTGCTGTGGCTTTTCTAGTGGCATTTGCTATCCTACGCCTTCAGCCAATTAATGACAGGGTTTATTTCCCAAAATGGTATCTCAAGGGTTTGAGAAGCAGTCCCATGCATTCAGGCTCATTCGTGAACAAATTTGTAAATTTGGACTGGAGATCATATGTTAGGTTTTTGAATTGGGTGCCAGATGCTTTAAGAATGCCAGAACCGGAGCTTATTGATCATGCAGGCCTGGACTCAGCCGTCTATTTGCGGATTTACTTGCTAGGGTATGCTCACTCATCTGGTACTTTCTTCAACTTGCTACAGTGCACATAGCATCAAATCAAAATGTCAAAGGGAATATGCCTTGTACGACAAACGACGATTTCCGAGTAACGTCTACAGACATAAGAAGATGATCTATCTAGTCTTGGAGTTTCTAAAACAAAAACCGACCACCAAAAATGCTTGTTTTTTATGATCAGCAGCAGGAGCTTGTACACTTTGATAACTGGACTCGTGTAATTTATTCTGCGTATATACCAGTTTTATTAGTTAATGAATTTTCCTGCACTCTGCTAACATTATTGATAAGTTTGATGGGTTCATTTTCGTTTACTTGGTGTATTCTTCTTGTGTTAATTATCTGGAATCATTTCTGCAAATTAGTTTACCATGCGATTAAAATTTATCAAAGTTTATTTTGTTATACAAATGCAAAAGCTATTATGGATATGATGGCATCATCTGTATACTGCTTGTTCAGGATATATTATATCATAAAATAACTGATTATTTGAGGTTAGGTTCTGAACTGCATACTGAATCTGTACATTGGTCGTGCAGACTTAAGATTTTTGTTCCTGTGGCATTACTTGCATGGGCTATCCTGGTGCCAGTTAACTGGACAAACAACACTTTGGCAAATGCTCAAGCAAGTGATAAGCTAGAGTACAGTGATATTGACAAACTCTCCATTTCAAATGTTCCATTTGGATCACCAAGGTTAGTTTTCAACAACATACTTCTCTTCAAATGTTGATTGTTACTTCGGTGTTTATCCGCCCTTTAAGGGCTGAAACCATGATCCTTAATATAGCTATTTTGATCTTATTTTGAGCTCACGATATCTTCTCAGTTCTTTCTATTAGAGATGGCATAAATTTTTTACAATATTTCTGTCATTGTGGAGTGTGGGTTCGTAATAATTATGCACCTATCTGCATATTTCTTCTATAAGTATTCAGGGAGTTTTTCTAAAGATTTTGTTGTGTAACCTTTTGGAGAAACTGGCATCCATGTATAAGCCCTTCTTGAGCCGAAGCTTGAGTTGCTGCTGTTTAGTTGTAACAGAGTTAATGGATAAATCCTATTTGATACAATAACATATTCCATCAATACGCAAGTTAATCACTGTGATTAAACATGAGTACTGTGTTTGGTTGCATTATTACAGAGATGGCTTTGCAGGGGTTTGCTTTTTTAGGTGGTTACACCTTGGACTTTCTTTATATCTATGATCATATATAGAATTTAACTACTTTGCAGTAGTAAATAAACTTTTTTATTTATTTTTATTTTGCTCTATCTAATAGCATTATGCACTCCTGAGTTTTTAAGTGTGTGCTCGACATATGACTGATGCATTGAAAAATTTGCAGGTTTTGGACTCATATTGTGATGGCTTATGTATTTACTTTCTGGACTTGTTATACTTTGCGGAAAGAATATGAAACAGTTGCAGTAATGCGTTTACACTTTCTTGCTTCTGAAAGACGGCGACCTGATCAGTTCACAGTAAGACGCAACCCTTATTATCTATTATGATTATGATCAGGGAGTGGCTAACTTGTATCTTTTAAGGTTTATTGTTGCTATAAAAAGAATAAAGTACTCTTGTGGAATAAATGATATGCATGAATATATACTTATTTGACTAAACTTTCAGATACTTGATGCCACAGAAGACTCTCATATTCACTTTTTTTTTTTAAAAAGAACTCCTTGGAGAAATAACAATTTAAATCTTCTCAGGTTCTTGTTAGAAATGTGCCACCAGACCCAGATGAATCAGTGAGTGAATCAGTGGAGCATTTTTTCCTGGTCAACCATCCAGATCATTATCTAACTCATCAGGTTTTCTTCAAGCTAAAATTTGCTGCAACTTTTGATGAATTACGCTAAGAACTCATTTTTCCTCTGGTTAATATAAAGTTATAAACAGTCTTATTTTGTGTACTATCCGGAACCCCTCTGAAGGTTTGCTACTTTTGTTTTATGGATGTTTATTCTTATGTCGTAGTAATTTTTGCAGGTTATAATCAATGCTAATAAACTTGCGAAACTGGTGAAGGAGAAAAAGAGTAAGAAAAATTGGCTCGATTTTTACCAGATAAAATATACAAGAAACCAATCGAATAGGCCAATGACAAAGGTACTTTTATATGTACAGTAAGTGTTTTGTTCCTCGAGAAAATTGTTTTAGGTTTATTCATGATATTGTTAACATCTTTCTAAACTTGCAGACTGGTTTTCTTGGCCTTTGGGGAGAGAAAGTGGATGCCATTGATCATCAGATGGCTGAAATTGAGAGGCTCTCAAAAGAAGTAAGAAAAGCACCCATACGTGTTCGTGTGTGTATTATATGTATATATAGTGCCTCAAGTGTCTTGTTTAAATTTTGGAAATAGTGACCACACAGTCCTGGTCCACTCTCAACATGCAAAATCACTTTATCACTGGCTTATGATACCATACATGACATAACCTCAAGATTATCAAATTAAGACATTTAAATAATTTCAAATGAGACCCCCTCTCTTTATGGCTATTACCACTTGTCTCTACATCTCATCTGGCCTTTTGAATTTGAATGCAAAAATATGGAGGGGTGAGTTTTTGGAGCACTTGGTGGGAACTGCATCAAATCAAGCTTATAGCTTATTATATGTTTGATTTCATTTTTTACTTGAAAAGATACCTCATCATTTCCTAAAACTAGTATTCCCTCCAAAATCAATTCAAAATTCACTCTAATTTTTCTCTCTCCTTAACTACAAAAATGTAAACAAAATAACTAAATTAACTTTTTTAGGGTACTTCACTTTTTGAGATACGAATCAACACAACCGTGAAAGAAACAAAGTATGTACCCTTTTACATTAGAAAGTAGTATTGATTCCCCCAATGCGAGTCCATCATGGTGGCCACCCTAATGTATTCCCCTAACAGCTTATAAACAAGAAACACAATATATTTGTATGTTAACATGAGTACATAGAATTGATACCACTGACGTGAGTCCATCATGGTGGCCACCCAAAAATTGATCCATATTTCCCATTCCCCGAAGGTGAATCGCTTTGCATAGTTACTGTTAGTGGACCAGGCCTTTGAGTGTACTCGAGGGGCCAGCAGAAGGTGGTGCAGTTCAGAGTTGATTGATTTAATATTAGGGTTAATGAGTAAGGAAGGTCGGCGATAGGCTGCGTACTTTGCGGGCTTCCGTTAGAGTCAGTATTACTAGTATTTAAGTGTCAAGTTACTGTAGGGTTAATTGTTCAGTCTTTTGATTATTGTTTGGGGCAGCGCAGCCGTGGCCTCTTGTGAGGAGTTCAGTATTTTAATAATATAATAATTCCATCTCGTTTCTATCAGTTACCCTTCCAATTGTTCTAGGAGTTAGAGAGGTTGAAATCAGCTTCCCTGATACTAGAAATTGCACTTCAATAGGTAGAAACCAACAGAAGTAAACACAAGTTGACTCATCATGATAGTAAGGATGCTAACAGTCCACTCCCATAGGTATAAATAAGAGATAAACAACAAATGTTTACTCATCTCACTAGGATGCAATTATATTCACAAGGAACTGGTTGCTCTCCAGTAACCCTACTAATTCACCCTGCCCAAGTAGATTGATATTCATTTCTTTTCCAATGTATGTTCCAGCTTCTTTGAAAGTTGTGATTTGTTTATGAACTTGTTTTGTGTTTCTAAGTATTTAGATTGTAGAAACTTGCCAAATATTAGTTATCATGTCAACATAAGCTATATTTCAGAAAGCAAAAGAGTGGTTGGTTTTTTTACGTCCAGTTTTCAGTGAAAGGTGTTTCAAGGAAGCGTTTTATTTGGGAATATATTATGAAGAAATGCCTAGACATACATTTGTAAAAGAGATTATTTTTGGAGCAAATTGTATTAGGAATGTTGAATGCATATTAGTGTGTGGTTTTATGAGCTAGCCAAGACAAATTAGCCCTTAGTCTCAACAACTTTTTTTGCCAAATTATTTAATCCATGATATACTTCTGATTTCGCTTATTGTTCCTTGTTTCGTTGCAGATACTTTAGTACCTTTGTTCAGAATTGTGATATTTGTCGGGCTTTGTTATTGTGTTGTGGAAATTGTAATAATTTTGGGAAGACATTGCTTTGGAAGGAAGGATCCTGGGGATTTATTGTAATGGCTGATTTTATGTTGGGAAACAAAAATGTGAACATTACAATTTAATCAAAGAGTACTAGCGACTATAATTATCTTTTTTCCTTTTTTTTGCACGATATGTTTCTTTTATCTTCTTTGTATATAACCTTTGGATTAAAAAGCATTACACCAAATGCAGATAGCTGAAGAGAGGGAGAGGGTAAAAACTGATCCAAAGTGCATCATGCCAGCGGCATTTGTTTCCTTTAGGACTAGGTGGGGTGCTGCTGTTTGTGCTCAAACACAACAATCCAGAAATCCAACTATCTGGTTAACACAATGGGCTTCAGAACCACGAGACATTTACTGGGATAATCTCGCTATACCCTACGTTTCACTGACTATTAGGAGGCTTATCATCTCTGTTGCTTTCTTCTTTCTTACGTTCTTTTTCATGATACCTATAACTTTTGTGCAATCTCTTGCAAATATAGAGGGTATTGAAAAAAGAGCACCATTTCTGAAGTCATTAATTGAAATGTGAGTATGGTTTCTTAGAGCTATTTATGGAATTATCTGTGATGTAGAAGTACCCCTGTAATTAACCACTTATTAATTATGCAGACCCTTTATCAAGTCTGTAATCCAAGGCTTTCTGCCCGGTATTGCCTTAAAGATTTTCCTCATAATTCTACCAACAATACTGATGATGATGTCCCGATTTGAGGGTTTCCTGTCAATATCAGCTCTGGAGAGGAGGTCTGCTTTCAGATATTATATCTTCAACTTTGTCAATGTGTTCCTCATAAGTGTAATAGCTGGAACTGCCTTTCAACAACTTGACAGTTTTCTTCATCAGTCCGCAAATGAGTAAGTTACTTGAATACAATCACAGTTTCTTCAAATGTCAGATCCTGAAACAATTTTCAATTCCTCAACCGATTCTGATGTCCTGCCACTTTAATTTTTATGCATTGATTGCTTGCTTTTGTTTATTTAATTAAGAGAAAATCTCCAATCATGACATCACTTCTCTCCCACTTTACACCTTGGAGTAAATCTGTTTTAGCAAATAAGCTAATAATATATCTGGTTCCGTTTGGTGTTTATACTTCTTAAATCACCACTAGCAAATGAAATGAGAAGCCTCAATATTTAAGGAAAATATTAGACTCATCTCAAAAGATTGCTGTTCAAGATCTGCTGGAAGTATGCATGTTACTGATGGTTATAGCAAAATATTATTTTTCCACGACTGTAGACCATTGCTCTACTAATTTGTGGTTACTGATTGCAGCATACCTAGAACAATAGGTGTGGCAATCCCCATGAAAGCAACTTTTTTCATTACTTATGTAATGGTGGATGGATGGGCTGGTGTTGCCGGAGAGATCTTAAGACTGAAACCACTGATAATGTTCCACCTAAAGAATTTCTTCCTGGTAAAAACTGAGAAGGATAGAGAAGAGGCAATGGATCCAGGAAGCATTGGATTTAACACCGGGGAGCCTCAGATACAATTATACTTTCTTCTAGGCCTTGTCTATGCTGTCGTCACGCCGGTTTTCCTTCCTTTCATATTAGTTTTCTTTGCCCTGGCTTATGTTGTATTTCGCCATCAGGTATTTTCATAATAACTTAATTGGTGTCACTGTTCAAATTTCTTGCATATTGATGCATTCTTTTTTCTTTTTGTGTAGATCATAAATGTGTATAACCAACAATATGAAAGTGCTGCATCGTTTTGGCCGGATGTCCATGGACGCATAATTTATGCATTGGTCTTCTCTCAGCTTGTGCTATTGGGATTAATGAGTACCAAAGGGAATGCCAGGTTCACACCGATCCTCATTGCGCTCATAGTATTGACCATTTCATTCCACAGGTTCTGCAAAGGCCGTTTCGAAGCTGCATTTGTTAGATTTCCTTTGCAGGTAGCAAAGAAACTTTCATATCTAGTCTTTTTTTCTACTGATTTTAGAGTCGTGTTATTACATATACATCGTTTTGGGTTTCCAGGAAGCCATGATGAAAGATACCCTGGAACGTGCAAAGGAGCCGAACCTGAACCTCAAGGGCTATCTCCAAAATGCCTATATCCACCCCGTGTTTAAAAATGATGATGAAGAAGAAGACGAACATCATATTGAGGAAAAACTAGAGGAGAGTGTGCTTGTAGCCACAAAACGATCATCTCGAAGGAGCACGCCTGCTCCCAGCAAATACAGCAGTGGATCATCACCGTCACTTCCGGAATCTGTTCCTGAAGATTCAGGCTCTAAACGATGAGATTGGCCCCTGTTTATAGGTCAATTCTTATTTTGTGCCATTGTTGTGTTGAAAATTGTAAATTAGACAGTATAAGGTAGCTGAATTTTGGTGTTAGATACAAAATGAATTCATGTGGAGCTAGTGAGATCTATATTAGCTTATTTATGGGGTTATTCGGGTAATGCAGTTTATGTAGATAATAAAGTTTAATGGTAAATCTCAATCTTTGTCTACATTCTCTTTTAATTTGTGTATTCCAATTTAATTCAAAATTATGATCTATGGAATATGAGCAACAAGTCTTAGTTATTGATTTCATCATCTAAATTTCGGCATAGAGGTGAATTTAGGGATGTATGTAAGGCCCAGTACAATATAGTATACTTATTATAAAAATTAGAACATCTTACAAAATTTATGTTGCCTATTTCATCTCTTTTATTCTAATATGCATTTTTTTTTATTATTATATATTTCCATAAATGCCATAACTATTGTATAGTATGTTTATTTATTTAAACACTATCTTTAGAATATTCATTGTAATCTACTAAATCGAAAATAATTTAATTAAAATATACAAAATCACTTTCCATATGAATACACACCATTCTCTAGAACACTATCTTTAGAATATTCATTGTAATCTACTAATGCGAAAATAATTTAATTAAAATATACAAAATCACTTTTCATGTGATTACACACACCATTCTCTAGTTTTCAATATACATGATTTAGTTTTTGGCGCTCATTCTCTAGTTTTCAATACACATTATTTAGTTTCTGGCATATAAAGGTCACATTTGGCAGCACGTGGTATCTCCATGGACCCACCATATATTTGAGTGTGATGTCAGTGCTTATGCACAAACGTAGAAAAGGAGTTTCCTCTTAGACCGACTAAATAATTTAAACGGACCACCTAATTTATTTGACCTGACTCTACCCTACTTTTTTGAGTTTGGGTTAGCGAAGTATGTTATTTAAATCCACCTAAACCATTTAAGTAGATCTGAACTCCCCCCATCAATGGTGTCAACCTCTAATCAACACTAGACTCTAAGGTGACATTTGGTTGAACTGTCAGAAATCACTATGAGTATGTGTTTGATAATAAAGGGAATGACTACGGGTTTGAGAATGAAACCCACCAAGTTAAAAGGGTTTGGTTGATTCCCAAATATTTGGAAATCATTCCCAAAATATCCATTCCAAATTACCAACCAAACAACTTGTTTTGGATTTCATTCCATTCTTCCATTCCAAACCCACCAACCAAACACCACCTAATTCATTTGCATACGTTTATGAAATCTAAGAGAGCTTCAAAACCTCAACGAGTTGGGGGATTGATCAAACTATTACAATCTAGAACACGGGGAGATGAGGTGCAGCGAGATCAACATCAATTCAATGAGTTCAAAGCCATTAAATGTTCAGCAAGATAATGGTAGATCACACTAAAGAAGAACGTGTACTAGTGATGCAATTTATCTCAAATTTGGTCTTTATTGCACATGTGTATGGAAGATCAATAACAAATGATGCTCACAGATGAGTTTAAATGACATGCGGCTGCTCCTTGCTGAGATGTGATAGGACAGACCACAGATGAAACAAAAGGGCTAAACCCTACGTTTTAAAATGAGAAACCCAAAATCATAGCACACATCTATTTTGTCAATTTCTTGGGGTACTCCCTTGGTCCAAATATTGTAGATCCAATTCTAACATTTGTACTGCCCATCTCAATCTGTAACAAATAACCAAAAACAACTCATCAACCACCCTGTTTACTCTTGAGAGGTTTTATAGCACAGCAATTTGAAGTTTTATTGAGGTTTTACAAAAGTCCAAGTTAACAAAAATCTCTAAGTTGTAGAGGAATAAGATTTGTCCACAAAGATCATATTGTGCTCATATATATATATGCAGTTATCTACGTAAGCCTGAACTCTAGAAGCAAATTTGAAATTAGCATTATACCCACCGCAAGCTCAAAGTCACCAGACATGCCCATTGATAATTCACATTGCTCCTCTGCAATACCAAGTGCCTTACAAACCTCACTTTTGCAGTTTACTAAGGTCTGATACAAAAGACTCATGATTAGTTATCTCAACAACAAAATATTTCTATTATACAATTAGGTTTGTTAAAATTAACAAACAGACAGAACCAAATCAAATAAATTTAATCAAAACAAACCCTAGTTGGATTGTGATGTGGAAGGCTGTGGTCGTAAGAGTTTTAGAAAATGAGAAATCAATAGAACTTAACGAACCAAGTTGAATCAAACCATGCTTCTTCTGTTTAAAACAATTTTACGAATTTAATTCTGATTCTAACCTATATTGAGTTCTTGCTTGATCGTGAATTAAAGATGTATAAACCGACTTAAATGGTGTTTTAGTAATTCTTGGTCAAAACTGATAAGCACGGGGAAAGATAACTATAAGTTTATCTAACAATTGGAGATAAGATGATAACCAAAGAAACTCAAAGAGAACTCCAGACCATGCGTCTGTCTGAATAAGCATATCATTCTAAGCATGTCTTCTTCATAAAGACTGCTAATGAAAATGGAAAACAAAACACCCCACAAGGGTGACTAAGACCCTAATTCTAATTTCATCAAAAAGCTAATTAAATCTTTAAATATGAAAACTAGTGATTATAAATTGATTCTTTCCCAATCCTTCAAGATACTTTACTTTCTTTGAAGATTCAGTGATATCTTCTTATATCTTCTAACCATATTTGCCAATATGAAAATCACTGTCGCAGATAAACTTATAGTTATCTTTCCACATGCGTATCCAAAACCCATCAAACCGAACCCTGAACCAAAAGCATAGTAGCTGAATTAGCTTGGGATCCTCTACTTCC
>AYJT01018990.1:0-10023 GCA_001278415.1 Ocimum tenuiflorum | reverse complement strand
AAAAAAAGGAATAAATTAGACATCCAGTGTGAATTTAAAACCTTCCTAGAGTTTATCAGTAGTTTGGGCGGCGACAAATTGTGCAAATAAAAGAAGATGCGAAGAAAACTGCCCATTGTTTTTCACACAAAATATACTTCTCCTTTTCACTTTCTAGTTTCTGGCTTGCTTTCCAAAAAAAAGATACTGTAGAACTACATATATCATAACCCTTACGTTTTATTCTCACCTTCTTTTCCTTTTAAATATGGCTTTGTAGAATCAAATCAAGACTTTGGCACATAGGAATGTGTCCCTTCCTTCTAAATCAAGATGATACCTTTTTCTTTCTCAAGGTTTTTTTAGTTTATATAATTTATTTTTTATTCACAGGTTCTTTTAGCCAATAACGGAAAGTGGAAGGGATCTAACAAGAGACTACTACTTTCTTTCTTAGAGCAATGATCAATTTTATAATTTTATCAAGGCGAAATTATCAATGGCTTCAGAATTTTAAAAATCTTTTACTAAATTTAGTATAGATTACAACGTGCAGTTCAGAAATCACATTCGTAAATTAATGTTCAAGGAATAATACACATATGTAGCTATATGCGAGTGTTGGGAGTTTTGGGGGTGTAAAAATAACATAAACATGGTTTGGGAGACCTAACTCGTAAGTATATACAAGGATAACAATCAAAGAAGGTGGGAAATAGAGTAAAATAACCTAAAGTTTTGCCAATTAGGGTATTTTGATACACACTTTGAAAGTTAGGTTAAATTAACCAGTGTTTTATTCTGTTAATGAATTTTAGAATCCGTCACTGACGGAGTTAAAACGGAGCCACATGGCACGTTAAAATAGGCATTGGTAGCCACATGGGCGCCCACGTGTAAAAAAAAGTTTTTACAAATAGGGTAAACTAACCAAAAGTTTTACAAATTAGAGTATTTTAGCATGAAGTTTGAAATTTCGAGCAAAATAACCCAGAGTTATATTTCATTAAGAAATTTTATCATCAGTTAGGAAATCTGAAAATGCGTTGAACCATGTAATGCAACTTCGTTATGTATTAAAGTTGTTTGTTAATGTTTAAGTTGTTTTGTTACGCCCCAGCTTGAGTCGGTCCGCCAGGACACGACGACGATGGGGAACGGGGGACGTGATTCGAAGCAATATATATAATAAGATACATAGTAATTTATAATCTAATGATAACATGCAAATAAACAATTTAATAATCTGATCTGGGTCTTAAAGGTACATATTTATAAGTAAAGGTTCTTCTCTGCAAAACCAACATAGACCGGTTTTGCTTATCAAAGTTTAGGGGTGGCGATTCGTGCGTGTTGGATCGTTATTGTGTCGATCTGTTAGTGACACGACCCGTTAAGATCCAACACGAGCATGACCTGTTAAGGATATGGTCGACACAAACACAACATGATCCGTTAAGCCCTAAACACGAACACGAACACGAATGATCTGTTAAGAACCCGATCCGATAAATACGATAACATGAAACTGACATGAACAAGAAACAAAAATGATTTGTTAAGAGTCTGATCCGATAGTACTATAAATAAAATAAAATATAAATATTTTTATTAAATTCTAAACGGGTAACACGAACATGACATGAACACGATTTGCTTAATGGATAATACGAACACAACAAGAAGTTTTTGTGTCTTTAACAGATTGACACGATAATGGCACGAACTCATTAAGCCTCAACACTAACCTATCAATATCGTGCGGATTCGTGTTGGGTTATCGTGTCGTGTCAAAAATTTTCAACCCTATCAGAGTTATATGGCACCAAAAGATAATGGCTGGGTAACATATATGACGAAATGAAACTCGAGGCTTTATTTAATAGTTGGCTAACACAGCTCGAGTACCCTCCACCTCCATTCGCTGCTCAACCTGCACATTTAGAAATACATGTAGGGGCTGAGTACATTGATTGCACTCAGTGAACACATGCCCATAACGAACATACATAATTTTGAATTGTCATGCCATTTGCATAGGTGACACGTAAGCATTTTTCAGTGAAGCCCATCTTACGTGCACAAAATATTTTCATGAAACTCTGCAGAGTATTTTCCATCCTCACACCATTTACAAACACATGCTATCATTTCTATGAGCCATGAAGTAGGCCTTCTTCACTGGTCTCGATCTCGAGGCATCAATAGGCTTGTATCCTAACTGACTGACACCATGTAGTGCACTAACCTTAAGGCATAAAATTACCACTAAAGTCCGAATTTGTAATTATCAATCAATCAAATCATGTCATTCATCAGATAACATCAACAAACATTTTTCGGCCATGACATTCATCAGAAAACGAAACATGCTTTCATTTGATTTTGCAATAAAACAATTAATCATATTTTATTTTATAAGTAAGAAAGCCTACCTCGATCCTCATGCAAAATGGGTTTTGGGATCTGCGGATGTTTACCGGTCGCGTTCTGCGAATTATGAATCACTATATCAAGATTCACTGCTTAACAGACCTTAATCGCTTAATGATACTAACTTAATGTTACTGATCGTGTATTGGTTGGTTAAGGATACTGACGGGAGTTGAGTCCCTGAGGGGTATTATCGAGCTTCGCTAAGGATGTCGAGCTCGTGATATGATTTGATTAAGTTACAGTGAGCTTTCGTTGGATTCTCGGGTTGTGGGACACGTTTGGACATTTTCTCAATTTGCGAGCTAGTCGGGTCCAGGAATTTTGGAGAATAAGTTCACTGATAAAAGATGATTCAAAAGAATCTTTAATTCGAGAGGTTTGATTTGAAATATATAAAAAATCATAAATTTTGGAAAATTCCAGAGGAAGCGCGATTTTCGGACGTATAATAACGACGGTTCGCGTGAACTGACTGTGGGTATCGATTGATTTTGATTTGTAGGGTTATTATTAGTGTATATGGATGTTTAGGGTTGATTAATATAGAATTTGGCAAAATTTTGAAGGTGAGACTCGATCGTGTATTGATTGGCTCGATCGGGAATCGATCTGCTCGATCAAGAATGGATCGACTCGATCGGGGATCGATCGGCTATATCGGGCATCGATCTGCTCGATCGGGTATCGATCGACTAAATAAGGCATTGATCAACTCGATCGGCCATCAATCTACTCGATCGGCCTAATCTACTCGATCGGCCACTAGATCGGCTTGATTTACCATTACAGTCCGCTATTAATGGCGGACTTAGCTTTCATTCTGGCGAAGTATCTTCAACCCAACCACTCAAAACACAATTAAAATATATATTCATGATTCCCAAACATCATAGAACATAAATATACAAGATTTAAACATCGAAACACAACGGATCATCATCGACGAATGGGAAACTACGATTTTCAAAATTAGTGAATTTACCTTGGTTTTCTCCATTTTTCGACCGCTCAAAACTCCGATCAACCTTCTATCTTCTATCACCTATGCAGTATGATATGTGTTTTACCTGTTAGTTCTGTTTCTAGCCAACAACATTATCTAGGGAGTGAAAACTTACCCACGCAATACCCTATCTCAACAATGGAAAATCTGCAACTATTTCTTCGGTGAAATCTAGCGGTTTCCGGCGACCTCTCTCCATTCTTCTCAGCTTCTCCATACTTCCACACTCACTCTCTCTATTTCTGGATTGAGTTGGATGAAAATGACAAAGGGTGATGGTTTCGTCTGATCTTGATCGACAAAGTGAGGGCAAAATGGTAAGTTCAAAATTTGGTCTTATGATAGGCTTACCTTGAGGGGAATTTGAGTCCTTTCTTGCAAGCAACCAGTTGGGAGAATGATTTGGGTGAGATGCTTGCTTCTTCCCAAAGATCCTTTGGCGAAATGAATATTTTGATTCTCCGGTGCACGACGGCTCCGTCATGTGCCGTTTTCTCCACTTTGTTGGTGGCGTTTATACCATTAGGTGTCTTTCTACTCACTTATAGTTTCACACTTAGTTTTGGTGTGAACGAATCGACGTGCATGGAAAAGCATGCAAAAATCAAAATTTGAAGATCGTTTCGGCGAAATCGGACGTTTAAACGAGCTCGTTGCTTGTGGCGTTTGTGTCAGTTGTTCATATTTGCATCATACACACTTGTTTGTGCTAACACACTTGCAAAAACTTGTCATGCAAAGCAACACTTTTGCATGCAATTATATTTACTATTTCTTGCGTTCCAGCTTCGCTTACTATTCGTTTGGCGTTCGATCTTTGCTCGAAGAGTTGCGTTACGTAAGATTTTTATTTACATTCGAACTTTTGTATCAGTTGGTGCCGATGGTTCACCATTTGTAAAATGGTGAATTTATTCCATTTAATTAATCTTCAAAAATTTATTCTGGAATATCGAATTGTCAGTTCCCAGCACTAATCGCATCGTATTATCGAGTTTAAATTACGAACACAACGATATATTGAGTTCATTAAACTGGATTCGATTGATCGTTGTGGACTTATTTGAATAATCGAATAATTAATATTACGTAATTTAATAACTAATTATTAAACTTACTATAAATAGTGATTGCTATAAATGGAAAATAATTCATTTCCCTGTATATAATTTCGGGTTATTACATGTTTATTAAAATTTAATTAAAGTACGTGTTCATATTTAAAATATCATAAACCAAAATTTGCAACCATTATAAACCAAAATTTGCAACCATCACAAATCAACCATCATGCTTAAAACCAGCGAAAGCATGAAGATTTGATTTGTGGTGGTTATAAATTTTGGTTTGTAATGGTTGCAAATTTCAGTTTGTGATGCTTTGAACATGAACACATACTTTTATCAAATTTTATGAAATAACTTAAATATTAATAAACAACTTTAATACATTAACGAAGTTGCATTACATGGTTCAACTCATTTTCAGATTTTCTAACGGATGATAAAATTCCTTAACAAAATATAACTCTGGGTTATTTATCTGAAATGTCAAACTTCCTACTAAATATCCTAATTTGTTGAATTTTGGGTTATTTTTCCCCATTTGTAAAACCTTTTTTTACACGTTGGCAGCCACGTAGGCGCCGATGTGTATATCAACATACCACGTGGCTTCGATTTAACTCTATTAGTGACGAATGCTAAAATTATTAACGAAATAAAACATTGAGTTAATTTACCCTAAATTTCAAAATACCCTAATTGATAAAATTTTAGGTTATTTTAACCTATTTTTTCAAAGAAGGGTTACATATAAAGCTATTTTAAAGATATTCATATTATATATATGGTGGATTATTTCTAGTTTATTTAATTTATGAGTCTTTGGCATGGAAAAGTTGTTTTATACCATCTAGGTTGTTGGAAAATTATTTTAATTCATGTTTCAATCTTTTTAGTTATGTATCTTCATTTTTTTTCCCTCCAATTTCTAATCATCAATTTAGAAACATTTCGCACATGAAAAAGAGCCTTATTTAAATTAATTTATCAGTTGCATGTGAGAATACTTATTTTACATAATTGCAAAATTTTGGTTTGGCCTAACAAATAAGTAGTTGTAGACTTGTAGGTGGCGTATAATATATCATGCATTAAAGGTGTTGATGATATTTGATCGTAGATAATGCGTTTTACTGTTTCAAGCATTATTTTTTTAAGCGGGAAATGTGTTGTGTAGATATTCGAGATTACAAGTTGAACTTTTATTATTTTTTACTTAATATTTATTTTAAATTTCAAACTTTATTCTTCACATTATATTCTAGTAATAATAATAACAGTGATCTCATCAATGGATATAAAAATTGTCGTTGGGATGCAGCGGTAAGCACCTTTTTTATGATTTTAAAAATCACGTGTTCGAGTCTATGTTGTGATATTAGAGTTGGGGTTTATTTAATATTGTACTTAAATAAAAAAATTCATATTAATTATTTTAAAACTAAAGTAAAGTATAAAACATTAAAATTTAAAATAAATATTAAATGAGAAGTAGTAAAAACTGAATATGTAATGTGTAACAAAAAGATGAACACCGTTAAACGTGATAGACGGTGTCAATGAATATTTAATGGTACAATTTAGACCTCCTCAAAAGAAAAATATAATTTACAAATAAACTTTAAAAATAATTAGTCAGAGAACTTGGTTTGAGAAAAATAAGAGAGAAAACTCCATGAAGTCCAAGTTCGTTTGTTGCCATGAAAATAAGAAATAACAGTTTTGACCTGTCGGATCTCAATCTCGATCAATAAGATTTTTCTCAAAAGCACACGTTTTCGAGCCCTTAGTTTTTACCCAACTAGAAACGCATATTCCTCTGTTTCCCACACCGTTATAATTTATATTCCAAATTCCCAACTTACATGTCATGTTTTAGAAGAAGAATATTTATCCCCAAGTAGGAAATAATACAACCTATAAACAACATAAGTAATATAAAATTCAAAACCGAATAAGCAGCCAAAATAAAAAAAAATATACAATTAAACTAAATGGGTGCGGATGTACCGTTACATTTTTGTGTTATGCTTAAGTTAATCTTTTTCAATTTTAATTTTGTATGCTTTAATTTAGTTTTAGAACATTAAGTGATTTTATTAGATCCATGTTAGATTATTTTTCCAACTATTGCTAATTATTGACTATCAAAACTTGATTTTTTTTGTATACTTTAGTTTTAGTTTTACGGACATAAAGCGATTTTATCAGATTCAAATTAAGCTTCATAGTATATTTTTCAATTATTTTCTAATTATTAACCATAAGAAAATGATTGTTTTACAATAATATTCTAAAAATAATTATATATCCTATTTTTACCTAATAAACTCATACAGTGTCCGTAAAACTAAACAAATCATACAAAATTAAAATTGAAAAAAAATAAGAACAACCAAAACATAATAAGCATTTGATGTATAACACATGAGTAACACAAAGATCTAACAGAAACTAACTAGTAATATAAGTGATACAAAATTTAAAACCCGAATAAGCAACCAAAATATAGAATACAAAGTAAAACTGGCTAAGCCATTTTGTGTCCCCTTTCCCACATACCTGCTGAAAATTATTAGTAAACGCTATGATTCTCGGAAACACCTCCTATTGGCTACTGCCCCATTTCTCCCACTATATAAACTCGACTCACAACTCCTCCAAAAACCATTCCATTACTCCGATCCTACAACCAAAAAAAAAGGAAAGACAATTTTTTTTCATAAGAAAAAAAAAAAGAAAAGAAAAATCTGGCCGCTATGGTTCTGTCGACGACCGCCTCACAGACCGACGTCTCCGTCCACTCGACGTTCGCCTCCCGATATGTCCGCGACTCCCTCCCCAGGTAAGTAGTACACATTGTTTGAAAGTTAGTTATAGGTTATGTATATAGTATTGGTGGATGTTTGTAATAAATAATGAGTGTGTGTAGGTTTAAGATGCCGGAAAACTCGATACCAAAGGAGGCGGCATATCAGATTATAAACGATGAGCTAATGCTGGATGGGAATCCGAGGTTGAATCTGGCCTCATTTGTGACCACATGGATGGAGCCGGAGTGCGACAAGCTTATTATGGCTGCCATTAATAAGAATTACGTCGACATGGATGAGTATCCTGTCACTACTGAGTTACAGGCAAGTTTTCTTTTATTTTATTTTATTTTTATTTTTTGCTTTGTAAAATTTGAAATCATATGAGATTATCTACTGCACTGTTAGGCTATTAGTACGATGTTTGTGTTAAGGTTAGAGGTTAAAGAGTAGATACATGAAACAGTCTTTCTTTATCAACGAAGGAACGGAATAATTGATTATTTTAATAGTCTTCCACGTAAAGTTAAAAGAATAAGTTCCGAGTCCAAGTCCTGGTTTAATTAATCTACACTAGAAGTATTAAAACAATTTTATAAAGAAACTTCATGAATTAAATTTGGTTGCGTACTTATCAATCAAGCTAGTGTGTGAATCTTGCCTTTACAGTTTTTTTAAGATGGACAATTTATTTACTTTTCTTGATTTATTTCTAGTTTATATGTGTTAATATTATTAGAAATAATTATTGTAAATTCACCGATAAAGTATTATTTCCATATTCAAGTATATTTTCGATATTATTTTATTTAAAAGTTTTTCCATTTCGGTTTTCCGCCATTGAAACTATAGTACTGGTATTCATTATATTGTAATAACACGATTTGACAAACTGAGCTATGACCTGGTAAATTATATTTTCAACCTTGAAACCTAACCTCATTAATTAATTACATAAAAAGTATAAAACAGAACCACACTTGCAAAGAAAAAAGTAGTAATATTACTCAAAAACGGAACAATATCATGAAAACTTATTAATTATGCTAAGTAAGAATAATAATCTCATAATTAATAATGGTTGCTAAAGCAGAATCGGTGCGTGAACATGATCGCACATCTCTTCAACGCGCCATTGGGTGACGGTGAGACAGCGGTGGGCGTGGGTACAGTGGGTTCATCGGAAGCCATAATGCTTGCCGGACTAGCATTCAAGAGAAGATGGCAAAACAAGATGAAGCAACTCGGCAAACCCTATGACAAGCCCAACATTGTCACCGGTGCTAATGTTCAGGTATGTTGGGAGAAATTTGCCCGTTACTTTGAAGTCGAGCTCAAAGAAGTTAAGCTGAGAGACGGGTACTACGTCATGGACCCCGAGAAGGCTGTCCAGATGGTGGATGAGAACACCATCTGTGTGGCCGCCATCCTGGGATCCACACTTAATGGGGAGTTTGAAGACGTCAAGCGTCTCAACGACCTCTTAGTTGAAAAGAATAAAGAAACAGGGTATGTCAAATAAGTCGATTATTTTGTTTTATGTAGTTTGATTATATGTATTTTTTTTATTGACACGAAACGATATTTGCAGGTGGGACACACCAATTCATGTGGATGCAGCTAGTGGTGGATTTATTGCACCATTCTTGTACCCAGAGTTGGAGTGGGATTTTAGATTGCCTATGGTGAAGAGCATTAATGTGAGTGGGCACAAATATGGGCTTGTTTATGCAGGAATTGGGTGGGTGATTTGGAGAACCAAAGAAGATTTACCTGAAGAACTTATATTTCATATAAATTATCTTGGAGCCGATCAACCCACTTTCACTCTCAATTTTTCAAAAGGTATTTCTCTTTTTCAATTATAAATTCGATTATTTTAGACTTATCAAATGGTACTCGTGTTCAGATAAAAAATACAATAAATCTCATGAAAATTACATAAATAGTTATGTTGACCGAATCTGACACAAAATTGAAGGACGCTGAGAAGTAAGAACAATTACAATCCCCATCCCACCTAAAATTCTAGGAATTCATTGAGAATTATAATAGATTCCTAAGCTGAATTGGCTGATCCGTTTTAAATTAACAAATTCCTACAGGGTATTTTCCTAATCCTACTATGTTGCATGATTGAATGGTTTTTTCTTCGATCTTTTCTAACAGTTTCAACTAAACCTTCCCATAAAATTAGTTTAACAATATCTTCGGTAATATGTAGATGTTATGTGAATAACTTTTCTTTTTTAATTTATATCAGGATATCGTATAGAGGCTATCTCGGCAATATAGTGTCTCACCCATGATGAACTACCCTTTGGATTTTTATGCTTGAAATAACTGTCACTAATTTTAACAGCATTTGCTTATGTAATAATTCCATAAAAGTTCCTAATGATCATGATCAAAATTCGGTAACAAAATATTTTTGCATATTTGCAGGTTCCAGTCAAGTCATTGCCCAATATTACCAACTTATCCGTTTGGGAAATGAGGTAAAATAAATCATCACTACAAATTAAATTTAATAAAAGTTGTCATATATAGAATGATGGTTTTGTATGGAAGTCTTGTTAATGTAATTGATGATGTAGGGATACCGTAACGTCATGGAAAACTGCAAAGAAAATGCTATGGTGCTAAAAAGAGGACTCGAGCGAACCGGTCGGTTCAACATCGTGTCGAAAGACAACGGTGTGCCCTTGGTGGCGTTCAGCCTCAGGGA
>AYJT01018975.1:0-14969 GCA_001278415.1 Ocimum tenuiflorum | reverse complement strand
GGAGGATGGGCCTCAGTCTGCTGACAAGGAACGACTGGTTCGAGGAGTCGAGGAAGACAAGCCTCAATCTGTCGATCAGGGACGGATGGTTTGACGTATCCAAGAGACGGGAGTAGAAGTGAGTCCACATTCGTCGGCGTAAGGGTCGAGGGTTGCCATCGTTCGAAGTATTAAGGATTGAGGATCGAATACCACGTTTGAAGGTGTGGGGTCGTAGGTCGTGACCCACGATCTCAAGGACCACATTCGTAGGCATTGGGGGTCGTGGGTTTGGGATCGTAGCCCACGATCTGATAGAAAGTCAAACTTGTTGGAATTAATGCATTGAAGTCAAAGATTCTCTGAAAAAAGAGAAATTTTGACAGAAACAAGACATAAAGTGAGAGTATTTTAGACAATTTTACTATTTTGTGGATATTTTTATAAAAGTGACTATTTTTGCACATTGGGTAACCAAAATAACTATTTTAAATTTGGCCTCTCATAGTTGAATCTCATGCATTTTTACAATAGAATTTCATGCATTTACAAGAGTTCACTAGTTCTTATGCAATTTTCGAAGATTATCGTTGACTGTATTTTTTTTAAATTTTATTCAAATAAACATATTTAATAAGGTTATTTCTCAAAAATTATGAAATTATCTTTAATTATTAAATAATGTATAAAAAAATTACTTAAATCGATGAGTGATAGACGCACAATCATGATAGAAAAAAAAACATTATATACAAACCATACGTTGCCCTCAATTTACCGATTTTTCCAAAAAGTCGCTGCTATTGTAAAATTTCGATTCTTTGTATTCGTAATCCTTGTGTTTGTACGGTAATTCATCAAGTAAAAGCAAGAGGAAACATAAAAGGTCAAGAATTCAGCGGTAAACACATTTCCCATGATTTTATAGGTCAAGTATTAAACTCTACGTTAGAACGTCATGGTGGAATTTATTTAATATTATACTTGAAATTAAAAAAAGAAAAGAGAAAACATAAAAGAGAAAAGAGAAAATGGAGATGAGAGACGCACAGAGACGGCAAAGATGACAATTTCTCTATTCTAAAAGATAATATCTATAAATTTACAATATTACAATCTTTTCCTATAACCAAAAATATCAATCAATAATCTTTTTTTAGAGGATAAAATAAATCCTTAATACAACCTTCTATAATGAATTTTTAATTATTTTTGCTCAATTAGCAAAAATATATATTTTAAATAATATAAATAATGTCTGCATAAATAATAAAATAGTTACAACAACTATTGTATTACATAAATCTTTAATACTTTCTTTTAAAAAAAATAAAAATAAATCTTTAATACGTCCTTCTTTGATCGATTTTTTAAATCATTTTTGCTCAAAAATTTTTAATTATTGAAATTAATTATAATTTTTTTAAAAAAATCTCCGAATATCAAATGAACTCCTGCGCCGCCGCCTGCGAGGTGCCAACGGCGGAAGGGTTTAATAACTGTATTTCGCATTCCGCCTGCGAACTCCTTCCTCCTTCGTCGTTCCAAATCATCTTTTGAGCAGATTTTATGAGCGGAAAATTCCAAATTCTTCGATGCGGCTTTCTACAATCAGGTCAGTATCTCGGACCAGTAGCTTCAAATATCTCCAGTTTATCCGCTTTCAGTCAATACCGTCCCTTGCCCATTTCACTCCTTACTTCTCGGATTCCGGCTCAGAGGACCCTAATTCCGATACAAGGAACGATGTCGTCGCAAAAGATTGCGGCGACAGCTGCGGAAATAGAAACTATTTGGAAATGAATTCATCCAGGGTCGTTCAGATTCTGCAGAACATGAAAATGGAACCTAATTCTGCGTTTTCATTTTTTAAAAAGCTCGAGGAAAAGGGGTTTCAGCATGATACGTGTAGTTACGTGGCTATGATTAAGGTGCTCTGCTACTGGGGCATGAATCTTAAACTGGAATCTTTATTTACAGAGGTTATAATCTCAAAAGGGGAGAACTTGGGATTTGGGGTGTCAGAGTTGTTGAAGGCTATCACTGAGGAGCTGAAAGCTAACGGGCCGAGTTCATTGGTTCGGGCTTTTGATTCCCTCATTAAGAGTTATGTTGCTTTAGAAATGTTCGACGAGGCGATTAACACTCTTTTCGCAACTAGTAGGCATGGTGCTGGCCGATCTTTGTCGTCATTGAACTTTTTAATGAATAGGTTAGTTGGGCATGGGAAATGGGATTCAGCTATTGCTATTTATAAAGAGCTGAAGAATGTCCTGAACCCAAATGTGCATACTTATGGGATTGCAGTGAAGGCATATTGTCGAATAGGAAGTTTGGAAGAAGCTGCAGAGGTGTTTTTGGAGATGGAGAGAGCTGGTGTGATGCCTAATGCTTTTACATGTGTAGCTTATCTTGAAGGGCTCTGCAGACTTGGCCATTCTAATGCAGCATGTGAGCTTTTACAAGCTTGGAAGGCCGAAAATGTCTCCATGGATACTTATGCTTATAATACTGTGATTCTGGGCTTTGTTAATGAAAAGAAGATGAAAGAGGCTGAAACGCTATCACTTTTCATGGAAGAGCAGGGAGTAGTCCCTGACGAAGCTAGTTATCGTGCGCTAATAGGTGGGTATTGTGATTCTGGTGACATTCATAAAGCTCTGGATATCCTTGATAAGATGGAGGCAAAGGGTATTAGAACTAATTTTTTTATTCTCACACCAATTCTTCAGTGCTTGTGCCTGAAAGGCTTGCATTCTTTAGTAGTAGACAAGTTCAATAAATATAAAATGTCGGGTATCGTTCTTGATAAAGTTATATATAATGTTGCTATTGATGCTTTATGCAAAATGGGCGAGTTAGATGAGGCGAAAAAATTGTTTGATGAGATGAAGCTTAAGAATCTCGTGCCAGACATTGTGCATTATACCACTTTGATAAATGGTCACTGTCTCAATGGAAATATTTCTGATGCTCGGCATTTGTTCAAGGAAATGGAAAAAAAGGGCCTGAGATATGATGTCATTAGTTATAATGTCCTCATCGGTGGACTGTCTCGAAATGGGCGTTTGAGTGAGGTGTTTTCTCTTCTGGATGATATGAAATGGAAAGGCTTGAGACCCACCACAGTGACACATAACATGATTATTGAAGGCCTTTGCTCTAGGGAAAGAGTAAAAGAAGCTGAAATATATTTCAGTAATCTGGAAGAAAAGAGCGCAGAAAATTATTCTTCCATGGTGAATGGCTACTGTGCAGCAGGTAAGGCAACTGAGGGCTTTCATCTTTTCTGTAGATTGTTTAAGCAAGGAATGTATTTAAGTAGGAGTTCTTGGGCAAATCTTATTAGCAGCCTATGTTTGGAAGGGGAATATAAGAGAGCTATTACAGTTCTTGAGGAGATGATTCCTAAATGTGATGGACCTAGTAAGACAACGTACGTCAAGCTTATTTTTGCTCTTTGTCGTGCTGGTTACATGGAAAAGGCCCGATGGGTATTTGACCAGATGATCATGAGAGGACTAACTCCTGGTGTAGTTGTGTATACCATTATGTTGAATGGATATTGTCAAGTGAACCTCCTGCCGGAAGCCTTTGCTCTTTTTTGTGATATGAAGAACAGGGGCATTACTCCTGACATCATAACTTATACTGTATTGGTTGATGGCCATCGTAAGGCAACTTTAAAAGACCGAACTTTTAAAGGTTTAAATGGCAGGAATAGGGTACAACAGATGACATCGGCTCTTTTGGATGAAATGAAGGAGATGAAATTGAAGCGCGATGCAATTTGCTATACAGTATTGATTGACAGTCAATGCAAATTAGAGAACCTTCAAGATGCTGTTTCCTTCTTCCAAAAACTGATTGAAGAAGGTTTAGTACCTGATGCAGTCACATACACTGCCCTCATTTCTGGCTATTGCAAGCAGGGAAACATGGACAAGGCCATAACTCTTGTAAATGAGATGCGATCAAAGGGAATAGAGCCAGATAGCCGCACTATGACTACATTGCATCATGGAATTATGAAAGCGAAGAAAGTGCAGTTTCATCGTTAATTTCCAAAAAACTCCCCTTGGTAAGGTTAAATTTACTTGTTATATGTTTTCCTCGCTAGCTTTTTGTATGCGATTTTCATTTTATTTTCTTGTTATTTTTTTAAAATAATATTTTGTGAGTCTTTTTTGCATGGATAATTGCAGCTTGGGAAACTCACTTTATTCTGGTAAGGGATCATTTCCTCTTGAATATCAGGTCACATACCAACTTTGGCACCATAATGTTTCAATTTCTATCTTTGTTTGAGTCTCATATCGTGTGGTAATTCCAGGATTGCCATCCTTTTTTATAGCTCAGAAGGTCCCTATTGAGTTATTTCAGTGGCCGCAACTCCTAACATGGCTAATATTGCTGAATTTCCAACTAGATATTGTGAGTGTACCATTAACTATGTTAAATTTGAACCCTCCTTTTTCCCTAGATTAGAAATCTGACTTGAATCTCCATGTGTTGATGTGGAAATATAATGTACAAGTGGCTTGCATGACAGCATTTACATGCTATTCTTCTACTAAGAAAATGTCAAACAAATAACACCCACATAATTTATATGCTCTTCTGATTTGAATTCTATATCTGAGGACAAGCCAAATAGCTGCAATAGTAATAGTGTGATGCTGTAATCATGCTTTGCTGGGCACAACTAATATGTATGCAAGTATTGTACTCGAACAAAACTTGATCCTAGAATTGTTTGTGCGTCATTGTTTATCAGGAGATATTGTTTCTGCACATGTTCCTGGTTCTGTGACTCTTGGCTTATGTAAAGATGGTATGTAATATGTATGCATAAAGTATTTATACTTTTCCCACTCACTTTCTCAATTGCCTCTTGCCGCAGAAAATCCATCAAGGAGAATTTCGTAATAACATTAAAGTTCATCTGTAAAACGCTTCAGGGAGTATAGAAAACAATTATCCTGTAAGCAAAAGTAATCACAACTCACAAGCTGAAAGCATGGTGTAGATGTGCTGCAACTGCATGCCCTGGCATCAAAGGTTAGCTGATTAAATTCAGTGCAAACAATAAAAGATTTCATTCTTGTTAGAGCATGTCCAAATGATATTTTGAATGATAAATTAGATCCAAACCATTAGCATATTTTTCTTTGGGTCCAGAATAGTAGTAATAGCGCCTTACTTTATCCATCTCTATCCTGTCCAGGGATTAAAAGTTTTCCGTAGCTTCTAATTTTTTTTATGAGGCCTGTACATATACCGGTGTTCGTATTTGTCTGGTGATCACTGCTGATTTTTCTGCCCCACTGGTCATGCCAGCAAATATGAGGTAGTTTCAGCAATTTCCTCCATGAATATTGCACCAATTTGATTCTTTTATTTCTTCCATCGATGACAGTAATTCAAAAAATATGTTTAGCATCAGCTTGTTTCTTTATTGAAATGTCCCATTATAGTTTAGTGTCTTGTGGTCATTCAACAAAGTATTGATTCGTAGTTTGTTTTCTATCCGAGGAGAAAGCTATGGGATGCAAAATGTAAGCACCTAGCTGGATAAAGTGTAATGGAAACAGCTCTTTTTCCAATAGATGTGGTGTAGGATGGATGATGCATTGATTGTGCTCTGCTTAGACATGCTCTGAAATGTGGCATTTTTGTTGCAGAGGATGCAAAGGGTTCCGTGTTTTGAGCAGCTACTGGAGTGGCTCGTTGCTTTGTTATCGTGAGAAGGCGATGGAATTAAAGCCTGATGTGTTTTGGCACACATACACAGCCCTCATTTCTGGCAACTGCAAGCACCGACACATGGGCAAGGCTTAAATTCTTGTGGATGAGATGTTATCAAAGGGAATACAACTAGATAGCCGCGCGATGACGGAATCACATCATGCTATTATGAAAGAAAAGAAAGTGCAGTTTCATCGTTAAATTTTCGACAAATTCCCCTTGGTAAGTTGATATGTATTTTCCCCTCTAGCTTCTTGTATGCTGAACTAGGCTAAGATTTGCATTTTTTTCATGCTCTTTAAATAATATTTTTGAATGGTTCTTTTTTTTAAGGAAGAAAGACTTTGGGTGAAGGACCAGTTTCTGTTGAATTTCAGGTCAGATGCCAACTTTGGCGCCATATTTTCAAATTTCAGTTAGCTCTTTGGATCATATGTAAGTTCTTCCCAATTTATTTTTTCCAATCTTATTTTTATTTATTCTTTAAATAGAGAGAGAGAAGTGTATTACTAGAGATTATTGTTATTTTCTTTTATTATTAATAGTCCTTACACAAGGCCTAGGATTTTGTTTGAATGTTAATAATTAACTGATGAAAATGTAACTTAATATTTTTTTTTAAAAGATATTGCTTGAATCATTTCCGCTGTCTTTTAATTTAATTTGGTCAATAATTTTCTACTATGAAAATGGTACATCATGTGTGATTGGACTCCCCTGATGTACATCGTAATGGCGACATAAGGTGTAGGCATATTTAATTATCTCACTGTGTGGAAGAGGATACTCGTGTTAATATTTTGAGAAATCAACTAAGAATATGCTAATATTAGACTTTTGTCGATTTAATTATCAACTTTAAGACATTGATATAAATCAAGAATGATTTTGTGTACCTACTTTTGCACTGGTAACAAATTGGTACCCTTTTACCTTTTATCTGTTATTCTTTTTGATTTTTTCATGATAATTTATTTCAAGTTATGGATTTTGATAAAACTTGAAAGGTTAACATATATGTTTCGGAGCAATAGTATTTGATAATATATTCTTTACAATTTGTGTAACCAGGCATGATCAAATTTGATATTCAAATGCTAACTGGGAAATTCTACCCCGCATGAATGGGTCTTCCATCCACTAGTGGTATGGATATTCCCATAGAAGCAAATAAATTTTATTGTTATTTCGGATACAATCCCTCAGGATGACCTGTGGGATTCTCTCGAGTAGGAAAACTGGAAAGAGCTCTCCAACTCGCTGGAGTACAGGTGGAATGCCGGAGAATAGTGCCCACCCCTCTCACTTGGGGTGGTATCCACATGGGAGAGGTTGGGCACTATCCACTCACCTGTCGTAGAATTTTCCACAGCAGACTTATCACTCAACAGGCCAGGGCTAGAATGTTGTTGGACCACATTTCTAGTGTTGTCAGCAAAATCACGCGGCTTGAATTGGCCACATCTTTTCACAAATTTTT
Organism: Ocimum tenuiflorum; assembly: GCA_001278415.1. Classification (NCBI taxonomy): domain Eukaryota; kingdom Viridiplantae; phylum Streptophyta; class Magnoliopsida; order Lamiales; family Lamiaceae; genus Ocimum; species Ocimum tenuiflorum. Next base: position 7,762 of record AYJT01018975.1, on the reverse strand, counting down.
TCTTAATAATAAATACCCAACTTCATTGTCACTATAAATACAAACAATGACAAGCATGCATGTGTTAGTGAGGCATGGTCCTATGGTAGTATGCCTTGCACCGAATAATCGAACCTAGTTGAACGATCTTGGGTGGTACTATCTTGAATTGAATTGTGATGAAAATGTGTATCGCACCTCATTTCGAAAAATTGTTTTCTGAACAAATTATTTTCAGATCAAACCCTCAAAGATTTCGGATGTAAATTGAGCTAACTTGCAAGCTATTCAACAGTTTGAGAAAAGCTCAAAATCGACTTGGTGTACAAGTCTGAGTCATATTCGAGTAGTTCCCGAGCTCAAGCTTTAGGATACTTGATTCACTTTGAATCGAGCTTGTATTTAGTGTCGGGTTAGACACATGAGCCTTATCGAACTTAATATTATTTTTTACCCTTAAATCTATTACTTACTTACATATTTATTCATATTGTATAAATAATTTCTTTATTAAAAAAAAAAATCAAGCTCGAGCCACGTTACTCCCCTAAACTATCTTCAGATTCTGGCCAGCTTCATACTTGTATCACGCTATGCAACCAAAATTGGGTTATCCATTGCTAATGGCAAGTTCTGAATGCCACGGAACGAAAATTCTAAAGCATCAGCATCCACAATCCTTCGCATCGTTCGCAAAATAAATGCATAAAAAGGCCCAACGAAGAAAAATGGTTACATCGAAGCTGACGGAATTGTTTGTTTTAGGGGATAATTACGTTTTGGCCAAATATTCAATGAGAATTTTTTTGTCAATTACTATTGAAAGATTTAGGGTAATTAGGGTCAAATATCCTCATATTTTCTTAACTGCTGCGTTTTATCCACCACTTTCAAAATTAGGGTAAAATATCCTGAAATTATTTCCGTTAGGTTAACGTATCTCCACATCATGTGTTAAATTATACGCTGACGTGGCGCCAACATGTAATTTTTTTAAGAAACGCTAAGAATATCGAAACGACATCGTTTGGCTTAGGTCTAAGCCAAACGACGTGTTTCAGCCTAAGCCAAACGAACATTGTGTTGGCCAAAATTAACAAAAAGGGGGGCTATGGTTTTATTTTCAAACAAATCGTGCGATAGTTTTGTGAAGTGAGCAGAATTTTTTTGGTTTGAGCAGATTTTGTTGGTTTGAGCAGAACTTTTTGGTGTGAGCAGATTCAACTGATTTTTTTGGATTTGAGTAGATTTGAACAGATCGTTGTGAATTGTAGTATATTTTCATTGTTTGTCGGAGAATATACAACCCTATGGTTATTTGAGCAGATTTTTTTTGGATTTGAGTATATTGTTTGTTGCGACGAGAAGAAATCAATGGCGAATCGCCCGCTCAATTGTCGACGAAAAGAAATCAATCGGGAAGATGCCGCGATTTTTTGAACAGAGAAAACCCTAACCCCTTTTTGTTTAAAATTGCAAAACGACATTGTTTGCTTTGGCCAAAATGACGTCGTTTTGGTCATCTCAGAATATTGAAATAAATACAATTACACATCGTCACCGACGTGTAATTTAACGTAGGACGGGGCAGGGTATTAACGCCGTTAGTCACGGAAGGACAAAATAATATAACATGAATAACTTCAGGATATTTTACCTTACTTTTAAAGTGGTGGATAAAACGTCAAAGTTGACCAAACATGTGGATATTTGACCCTAATTACCCAAAATTAACTGTATCACTAAACATTAAACTCCACAAAGTTTACATTGATGTACCGAGATTAACATAGAGAGAAAGTGAGACCACAATGATCATTACTGGAGATGGTCACACAATTTTTGTATCAGAAAACAAAATTTGTAGTATTCTCAGATCTATAAGAATCACAGTGGCTAAGAGAGACGACTTGGCTATTGAACCGTGATTTGGCATGCTTTAGCACTAAATATTCCGACAAGGCCAAGAAATAACTTAACCTCAAAGATAGTCCTCCGCCATAATCTGGGATCTTCACGGCTCGATGATGAATAGAGGCTGCAAACGAGAAAGAACAATTATCAAGAACAATGTGGTTTTAAAAAATGAGACAGAATATTGAGGGAGCAATGATTGCTGATTTATGACCAAATTGCACCTGCTTTGCCACACCTTAGTAAAACCACTTAACTATTCGACAGTTGCAAGATTGACCCTAGGTTGTTTATTCCAGCAATATTGGGATAAATGGAAAATATTAAGGTTGAATAAATGGACACCTAACAGAAGTTTACACCACCAAAGTGCTTCTGATGGTATTTAAGCAAAATTCATAGTGTACATAGGGGTGTAAATGAGCCAAGCTAGTCGTGAACTACTCGGATCTCGACTTGATAAAAGCTCGTTCGAGCCCGTTTAGTAAAGCTTGTTAACCAAACGAGTCAAACTTGAGCTTTGTAGTACTCGACTCGTAAGCAAGCTCGTTACCAAAAATAGTAAGAAATTTGAAATGATTAATTTTGTAAAACTTATATTTTTATTCTTTAGATGGTTATAAGTATAAACAAGTCTTTCAATTATCTTCGTTATTACAAGAAATAATAAATTTGAGTAAATTTAATATTTTTGTACTTAAATTCATTTATTTTAAAAAAATAATAATTATTTTAAATTTAAATCTATATTTAGAAAGTTTGTTAAGACTCGATTAAGTTCGTGAACATCCAAATACTCGAGAATAAAGCTCGAAGCTCGAATGGATATTAAATGAGTCAAACTTGAGCACGCCACTACTCGGCTCGATTCGGTTCGATTATACCCCTAAGTGTACAGGGTGAGTGGCAACAAAAAGTTATGGTGGCACAAGTGTTATAGCTTGGTGAGTGATTTGTAATTTATCTCTTATTTTGCAACAACAAAAGGTTTTAATGCACTATGGCCTGCCCCATGGCAAGTACGCAGATAAATTTACTAAAGTAGGATTCAACATTGAAAATGAAGGAATGAAGTAGGGTGAGACTGAGAGAGAGCAAATGAGTACCGCATCCACACTGACGGGTTTCCCGTCATCCACAAGTATCTCAACCACAGTACCGGACTGATCAGCCTGCACAATAATATACCCAAAATAAACATATTAGGGAATTGTGCATGTTTTCTAAGTACTAATGTTTGCTCATAATTTTGGAATTTTGTAATTGCAATTCCCGCATAATTTTCCAAGCAAGGAAAAATCTCAATCATCATTCAATAAATGAAGAGAACAATATGGCTCTCCTACGGTTCCCGTTGTGTTTTCTGGAAAATATCATAACAGAATTGTCTAATAAGAAATCATAAAATAACACTTTATCAAGGATCTCTCTGATTTAATCATGATGTTTTGTCAACATCAGACAGAATGTATAGACATTATATCTTCATTCAGGGTCTAGGAACTAACCTCAATCTCATTCATCAGTTTCATAGCTTCAATGATGCATATTACTTGTCCTTTCTGGATCTTATCTCCAACCTATAAACCAGCTTTGAGTTACCATCCGGAGCAAACAATGAAAGCAAAAGATCATCCACAGGGGGCGCAGCAAGGATACCCAGAGAAACTAATGTATCTCAAGCACAAAATGCATTAAAATACGATTTCACTTGTCATGTTTAGATAAACTTCAGGGAGAAGCTACCCATAAGCAAACCAGGACACAATAAAAAGGTCAATGTTTCCAAAAAGACTGCAGTTTCATGCATTTGGTTAAAACGACAGACAAAATCCAGGTTTGAAGTTCCAACTCATCATCATTAATCCGTGTCGGTGGTGAAAAAAGAATTCCATAAACTTTATGGTATTGGCATATATACAGGGAATGTGTTGGGTAACCAAATGTATCTTCACATATGTAATTTTGAAAAGAAAAAAAAATGGAATATAAAAATAGTCATGATTACTCTTAAAATGAATCTGCAGCAAGTAAAGGTTGAAGGGGAAAATCACACAACTTAAGACTTTCAAATGCCGCAGAAATAACAGCAAATATATACATTATATGACAAACCTTCACAAAAGGAGGAGCCCCAGGAGCAGGAGAGCGGTAGAAGTTTCCAGCCATTGGACATTTGAATGGGGGATATGAAGACTTTGGCTTTGCTGGTGCTGGTGATGTTGAAGCTAAAGTTGTTGATGGAACAGAACTTGAAGAAGCAGGAGCAGGTACGTATGCAGTCGGAGGTTGAGGTGGAAGTGTAGCTTGTGGGGGAGGAGGTGGGGCAAATAATACTGGAGCTGAAGATAAAAGTTGTTGCAGTGCTTCCTTTTTCCTTATAACGAGTTCGCAATCCATTTGCTTAAGCTGTAACTCCACAATATCTCTTGAATCGACTAGTCTGACAATCAAAATAAATCAGATACTTTTGTCAAGTGCTAGAAGATGGTGTGATGATTTATGCTGATAGGTTTACACACTTGATGAGATCGGATACTTGGTCCATGAACACTGAAACAGACTCCGAACTCGGAATTTCATACTCGCTCTTCGATTCTTTGAGTTGCTCTGTCTTGGATGATGTTTTCTCAACAGAAACCTTACAGAAGCAGGATAGAACATTAGCTCAAGTTCATGGCAGCATCAAGCAGATTACTGAAAGGACAAAAGAAAGAGCGCAATAAACAAAATTCCGATACTATGTAACAGCATCCATATTACCTCATTTAGCTGCGCAGATGCTTTAAGGACAGCAAATTGGCTCAAGCTAACCCCCTGAAAAGAGTTAAAAGAGCTTTAGTCCAATTACGTTAAATCAAACAGAATCTATAAACAAAGCATTGCCATTGTTATTTTTGGAAACTCCATTCCCCTAGGACAAGAATACTTCTGTAAAGCATACTATATCTCATACAATGAACCAACAGAAAGAGTTCCTCACCCTTATGTCATCTAATTTTATTTCCTATAGTATTTGATCTCCCTATGGTCATCCAATTTAGCAGGCGCTTTTCTTTGGATGTGGGCTATTTCTCAGCAAGAAGGTGGATTATTTCGGTTTGGTTGGTTCAATCATTAAAGCAGTCCATAAGGCTGGAAAGTAATAGCAACATCTTTAAGGATGTTAAGAAATCCTGGAGGATGCATGGGAATGGTTGATGAAACTAGCAATATGGACTTTAAATATGATAAATTTCAAGAATTTGAATGATAATAGGGAAGGACACTTTAATATTTTCGAATACATTTCACATGTATTATGATTTGGAGAACAAAATTTTCCACTTTTTATGTATTATGAACTGATTTTTGTTTCATATATAAAACATCTCATTTTAATGAGAAACATGTTGAAGATTCATTGACTAAAAGTTCTGGTTTCATATATAAGTTGGCACAGGCTGCAATATCAACAACTAACACAAAGTTCTGCAAAATCAAATTTAATAAATTAAATATAATAAAAATATGCTATAACATGAATTGAGAGAAAAAGGAATGATTAAAACAAAAGAAAGAATCCGTTTACAAACCTAAACCCCAAATTCATTAACTCAACCAATTTTTTAGCCGGAAAACATTTCATCTCATAACTTAGTTTCAAAGAACTTTTTTAAGGCTAAAATCTATAAGAACCAAAATAAAAGGAATTTTCAGTATCACCCTTTAGCTCGACTTCTCACACTGCCCTGGGCACGAATCAGAATCCCGAACTACCAAAACTAGAGAAATATGCTGCAACTCTACTTATAATAGCTTTTACTACAGTTGTAGTGTATGATACAGTCAGGCATAGAAGTATATAACGTTCACCACATGCGAGCATTGTCAAAATTTTAGTGTTTCTGGCAACAAACTATCATAAACTCATTCTCCAATATCTCGATTAAGCCAATCTAAACAGTTACTATTGATCTAGAAATTTACAGAAGAAACTTTAGATCCATTATCCGGCGCGATACTTAACACACGATGTTCACGCATCAAAGCGAGCTAAAATCAAATTACCGATCAAAATTTATTAAATGGAACCTTGAGTTTAGCGAGCATAGACGTCGGAACCAGACGGTATTGGGATCGTGGAAATGCAGCAACACTCTGCGATTTTTGGCACGGCTGGCATGAAGCAGCCAGCGGCGGCGAAACCTTCGGGCATGGAACGGAGAAAGAAGCCATGTTACTGTGAGTTTTGCGAGTTGATGCAGATGAAACACGGCTTGCGTGTGAGAGAGAAGTGGATTTCAAGAGGACTGCGGAGTGTGGAGGTTTTTGTAGAGAAAAACGGGCGATAGAAATGAAGAAAAATTATGACAACGTACAAAATGACGGTGGAGGGGGACGGGGCGATTTAGACGAGGTGAGGAAAACGACATCGTTTTGGAGCTCCTTGGTCGTTGGTTTAACCAACAAACTGCAATGCGCATTGGCTTGCCTCCTCCTACTGCCATTATAATAACAATTATTATTATTGCTACTATTGTTTTGAGGGAAATTATTATTACTACTGTTACTATTTGTCTACTATTATTATACTCCTTTAAGTTTATCGTTGTTGTTATTATTTTCAGCCGGGGAGGGGCATTTGTTAGGCACTTGGGAGTTCCTGTTATACTGCACGGAATTTTAGCACTTGTACAAATTAATATAGATTAATTATGATATAATATTTCTTTATTAGATACGTGATTTATCTCTATTGATTTGTACACTATCAAAAATTTATACAGTATAACACCATTGTGTAAGAGATATGTTCTTCTTGGTGTATTAATTACATGGTTTCTCTCTAAAAAAACAAATCTCATATTGTTGACATTTTATGTTAGTGCTTGCTAGATAAAAGAGTCAGTGATTCACGCTAACGACTTTTCAGTAACGAAATCGGTAAGTCCAACAATTAGGATGTTTTGAGGAAGCACAAGAATTGCCTAATTTTTCTTTACGTTTCAATCTAAACAAATGATATATTTCATACTCAAAACATGATTTATTTTTCCAATCTTATTTGTTATTTTTAAATAGAGAGGGAACTGTACATTTGTATTGCTGGAGGTTATCGTTATTTTCTTTCATTTTTAATAGTCCTTAGCTAGGGTCTAGGATTTTGTTATTAGTGTTTATAGATAGTTTTAAATGTTAATAATTAGTTGTTAATCATGTAGCTTGTTTTTCTCCAATACTGCTTATATCAATCCTAGTCTTTAATTTAACTTGATTAATAGTTGTCTATTATGAAAAAGTACATCATGTGTGATTAGACTCTCCTAATATATACAGTAATGGCGACATAAGGTGTGGCTTTATACGCACATTTAATTACGATCTGGATGGAATAGATCTATGACATATTGTGTTGCATTGCTTGAATTATTGACAAATGTACAAATCAATTGAGATTTTTTATAACAACGAGATCATCTAAGAGTTTCATGGTGACAATTTTTTATATTTATCTTTTAAATATTTGCAACCACTATGTTCTTGTCATTTAATATTTTTAATTTTAAATATTAATAATCAATTTAAAATATATTAATAATTTTTTATTTTGCATTGTTATCTACTTTAATTTATGAATTTTGATAGAATTTGAAAAATTGACATGTACGTTTCGAAGCAATAATACCGACAAAGTCTAAATATATTATTTACAATTTGGGTAACCGGGCACAATCAATTTTGAGACACCATTATTAAGAAATTCAAATGTTAGTCATCAATTTATTCAATTCTTAAAGTAATCATAAATTGCAATTTCCAAATATTAGAATGGATTTTTTTTCTTAAAATAAAAAATAAAACATTCATGATATTATTATTTGAAGTC
>AYJT01018974.1:0-13320 GCA_001278415.1 Ocimum tenuiflorum | reverse complement strand
GAAGAAAAACGGAGCACCCCCAAATTGGGCGCGAATCGAAAAAAATCTGTAATTTACGAAGCGAAAGCCGAAAATTTGAGATTACAAACCCTCAAAATCATTCTGGAGGTTTTAATCTGGCATATTTCTAGATTGACTTTGAAGACGTAATCACTCACTCGCATATTTTCCAGTAACTTCTTCTCAACTTCTCTCAGTTTTTACTTAATTTTCTTTTGCTGTTTTCACGTGCTCGTATGATTAGTGTGCGGATTTCTTTTAAGAAATCTAAATTGATGAAATGCATTTGAGTGCGGTGTGTATTAATTAGAGAAAATATAATGAGGAGATAGTACATGCGAATAATGTTGAGTTGCTGATTAGCTATGTGACGGCTTTCTGATGCTTGATAGATATTGAAACTCTTGAAGTTCATATCTCAGTGATGGAAGAAGGTGAGAGAAAAGATTCATTATTGTCTTGTGCGGTATGTGTTGACTTCTATGTTTAAAGTGAAATATATTGGTTACATTATGACTTCTGGAAATTTTATGGGGTTTTCATCTCCTCGAGTTGTCTTTTGCTTATGTATGTCACGAAAAACATTTAATTGACTCTAGTATACATCTTATGCCTGGATGTGAGAGCAAGATTTTATCACGTATCTAACAACATCACGTATTGATACCACTATTGAAAATTTGAAACAGTAGCTTATGGATTTCCAGCTTTGCTCTGGATCATCTCTTCCACTGATCTGGGCCGTCGAGGCACTAGCATGCTCTAAGCATGTAAAAGCATCTCTTTTACTCGGTAAACATGGCAGCGGCTTTTGTAGTTTTATTTCTGATGGACTTCTTTGATGGCTTTTGTTTTGTTGCTGAGATACTGGATATTTTTGAATTCATGATCATAGATTTGCTTAAGAAGATATCACCGGATTCCAATAATATTGGAAGAAATGCCAGAGAATTGGTGTCATTGAAATTTTTAGAGTTTTTATTCACCAAAGTAGCTTGTGCAAATCCTGTATCTTCTGCCTCAAGTAAAACTGTGAGATTAGATCCATCTGACCACTGCGAAGATGTTCTTGAACGAATATTGAATAAGGTACAATTTTTTAATGTTAATTTTACAATTCACTTTATCACAATTAAATCATGGGAGAATTGTCAGTGCTGATAAAATAATATCGACAGATAGCTCTATCACATCTGGAACCTGCTGAACTAGAGATATCAAAGTGGGATCTTGAGCCCTTCATAGTGCATAAAAGATCTAACATGCCCACGTATGCTCTGAAACAGGTGGAGTTGTACAACTGTTTGATAATGCTTTTAGGCTCCATGAATGTCAAAGTAATGGGAGTATGCTTTACTGGTCTAATTTCTCCTCCTCTCTCTTAAAACAGCTAAAGGATGCGATTCTTACAGGAAACAATTCTATGTTGTCATCTTTGAAAGAACAAAGTGGTTTGCTAGTTGGGAGTCACGATGAGCATCAATCAACAGCAAAAGATGGTAATTGCAATGGAATTACATCTGAAGCTGAAAGTGATACATATGATTGTAAACTCTTACCAGTGGATATGCCTGATGGAAGCTTATTACCAGTTAACAAGAATAGAATAACCAGTGGCACTGAGGAGGTGCTGAATAAAAAACTGGATGTGGCAGTGCAAAATAGCAAGGATGACAACTCAGAAAATACAAGGAAAAGTTTCCATGGGCTCATATCGACCAATGACAATATTAATGAGTTTGATCAAGTTGTTCCAAGAACGGTCTCAACTGTTGGTGAAGCTGAAGCTCAATATATTTCAAGTGATAATGATGGATATCATGATGAGAGGACAGCTATTGATACAATGAAGAAAACATTTATAAGTTCTCAGCGCACATATAGTGAAGATTCATTAGCTGATTTGAGCGAGCAACATCTTTGTATGAAATGTCGCAAGGGTGGGAATGTATTGTCATGTACTTCTGATTCCTGCCTTATAGTAATTCATCAGACCTGTTTGGGTTCAGATGCGAGTTTTGACATAAGAGAGCCATTTCACTGCCCATTCTGTGCGTATTCTCAAGCAACATCCAAGTATATGGAAGTTAAGAAATCCACCTCCTTGGCAAGAAAGGACTTGACAACTTTTATTTGCTCGGGGCCCCAAAATGAATCAAACAAACAGCCCTTGAGGTCGTTTAGGATAGATGGAAATTGTTCGAAACAGAATGATGGTTTGCCTTATGAACTAAACCAGCCAAATGGCATAGAAAAAGTCAGCAATCATTTATCTAGAAAGAAATTGGAATTTGAGCAGGCAGGGCATTCAGAATTACTTTCTGATTACAGCCCTCCTTGTGGAAGAAAAGCAATAGTGTCAACTGGTAGATTAGTTCAAAGTTCAAAAAGAGAGGAACAAGATGGGGAAATAATGAGAGACGAGTCTCCATCTCCGAGGTGTTGCAAACAGCAAACGATAGCTGAAGAAACAGTTCATAACTCTCGGACAGGCGCTACATTCTTCCATGTCTCAGAGACAGGTGGGAGTGAGAAGCATGCGGATGTCGGACTCAAAAGGGAATTTCCTGATCCAGCAGAAGAAAATTTAACTTGTGAGCACAAATGTTCACAAAATTCTCAATCTAGTGATGCAGAAGAAATATCTGAGTATGAGAGTGAGGATTCTGGAGCTTCCATGGGCTTTATAAAAATTCAAAAGCAAGAAAGGCAAAAGTAAGTTCTTTTCTTCCTGTATATGATAAGGATGTGTTGATTTTGTCATGGTTATTTGTCTTAAGGACGTGATGCATAGTCTTTATTTGATCTGTAGTTAATTAAATTCTTGATGTCATGTAAATTTTTTTTAATTTGACATCCATTGCTCAAATTTCTTTACTTATTGATTAGTTTTACATTTCGGATGAATAGTCTGATATATCATTGTCATTTGATCTTTAGCAATTTGAAGAATTAAAAATAAGTAAAAGAAAAGGATACAAAAAATATATTTTAACGTGAGTTTATGAAGACAAGTTCTGGGGGCTCTTGCTCTTTGCTAATCAAAGAATCTCTTTCTCTTTGCTATTCAAAGAAATAACCATGATGCTAGCCTGTAGATCTCAGTCCTAATATACTTTTGGACGGCAATATTTAGGAAACTTTCCACTTATGAATGACGACAGTGAAAGGACAATCTTTGTTTTTGTTTGCAGCTTGTTTCCAGCAATCCCTCAAACGAAGAGGAAAAGATTCTGGTGGACAAGTGAAGAAGAAGATATACTAAAGGTATAAATTTTTTTGGAGATATTTCTTTGGCATGTATATTTCTCTCATCTTATTTGCTGAGTACATTTTAAGAGTTAACCTGAAGATATGCCATAGAGCTGTAATGAAAAATAAAGTTGCTTTTGATCTGTATGCTTTGTAGCTGTTACATCATAAGAAGCTACCAAGTTTCCCTTTATAGTCTATACCCAAGACTGAGAACGCATATATAGCTATATTACTAAACATTTCTGCCTTGACCTTCAGCCGTTGGCAATTTACCTAATAGCCTTGTTTTCTGTTGGGGGTATGGGTGTGATTTTACCAGCCTTATTTTCTGCTCCAGCCTACTTATGAAGTGTGTGGATTGACTGCTTTCAGTTAAGATGGAAACTCTCTGCAGCTCTTCCCAAGGTTTTGTATAAATAAATATGTTTCTCTGTTATTATCTGTACTAGAAAAGACTGGTATGTGATCCGACAAGACTTCTTGCTGGAGCTAAAATTTTCCATCCCTTTAAAATAGATGAAAGTATCTTACACTGAAGAATAGAAATTATAGGAAGCTGGTATTTTGACTGTATCGAACAATAGCTCAGTAGGTGTAGAGGTTAAACACTTGTCATTTGTCGTCGTCGTCGTCGTCGTCATCATCATCATCATCCTTGCAACTTGCAAGTTGGTTTACTGTAATGTTTTTGTTTTTGCAACTAATGTGAACTGGGGTTTTATGGCCAAAGATTTGAGTTTGAGATTTGTATCCAATATTCATTGCATTGAAGATTTTTATTTTTGCAATTTGAGCTCCTCTATCCTCACAAAAAAAGCATTTGCTTGTTTCTGTAACAGAAGGGAATGTATCTATTTTCTAGTCCCCATGATAGAATTATCCATTGGAAAAAGATTTTGGAGTTTGGTGAAGACATATTCCATCCAAGTCGCAGCACCATGGACCTCAAAGATAAATGGAGGAATATGTGTAAGGCAAGCCCAAAATCCAAATGAAGTTCTCTTCATATGATCGCGCAGGTTTCATCGGGAGTCGTTCCGTTTTCCATGGCTGCACCATGGTGATGTTACTGTCGTTGTGTTACCAGCAACGATTGCCATGGGGTTTGTGACCTTATTTTGAAGCCTTCTCTTCCTGGTATGCTTCTTTGCTAATGATGATAGATTACTTTTTGTATGTAACTTGGGTTATCTTTGGATACGTATGTAAATTCCTACTTATTACCATCACATTCGTGTTCATGGATGCGCGTCTATTTTGTTCTATAATTGGAGGAATATGTGCAAGGGAAGCCCAATATCCAAATGGAGGAATTTGGTTATGTGACTTGAATGTGTGTGTCAGCGTGCGGCGTTGTGTGAATTATTTATGTTTGGAAGGTTAGCGTGATCAGGATTCTACTCGGATAATTTGAAGTAATTGTGAGAAAAATATAATATTCTGATATTCCATGTATGATCCACACTCAGATAAGTGAGCAGTCAAATCTTAACCTTCGACCATAATTTTGGGATACATTAGTGTCCCCAATTTATATTATATGTCTAACAATTTGGTCCGATCTGACTCCCACACTAGAGTTGCCTTCCAAATGGGGTCTTCGGTTGGGTTGCCACCCAGGATGTGCTAGCCGTGGACGTTGGGTTTGAAATGGGATGGATTGTGGTGATATTTAATATTAAATTTGCCTCTAAGTGGATGGACATATAAGTAAGGAATTAATCCTTAACTATTGAAGGTGATTTCGAGATAATATTAAACTCCCAACTTATATGTCTAATACATAATTCTTATGGTCCATCATACACAAGTTTACTGGAGGAATATATAATATAGTGTCATTGTGATATTTTTACTTTGTTATATTATATTGTATTTTTGAGAAATCTCCAGTCGTATTAGCGTTTCACTTTTCGAAATTTTATTTTTTGCATCATGCAACTTAGTATCATAAGATGGATGGACCTAAAATATAATTGATAAATTTAGAATTCAAAAGATGATTTATTTATCGATTCGATAATTCTTTTTAAATGAACTATTATATAAGGGTCACCAAGAGTCGGTACTACAAGTCGGACAAAATAATTCCTATTTTTTCCCCGAGAAAGGACTGGATACTATGTCGGAAGCGTGTTGAGTTAATTCAACCAGAAATTAAGCTGACTATATTTCAATAGCCAATCAGTTTTCTCAAAATTCAGTTCTGTCGAATCACAATGTCTTCCTAACACATATATTGTATTCTATTTTGTGCCAGTATCAAATAAATAGTTTATAAAACTTATTTATTTAACTCAAAATATTTTGATAAAATGAAAAACAAATGAACTAGGATTCCCATCACTTTCATTTAATTTTGTTTCCCACCTAAAAAGAGAAGACGCCACTATAACAGCATTATGAGGGAGATTTCAATAATATGAGTATATAAATCATTCAAAAACTTTATTTTAGAAATTTCGACAATTGCAACTGTAAAAAGCATTGAACTAAAAAAATATTTTGCTTATTTATTTATTTTTTTGAACTAGCAAAACAGTATCAGTTGAGCTGAAAAAACTTCATTGTTTGAATTAGGCGACTTTCTTTCAGTCCACATTAAAAAAGTATTGTCAACAGAGAATTTGAAAAATTTAATTTTTGAGATTTAGAAATTTTTTTGCTTCTGGATTGAATATTCGAAGTTTTTCTTTAATTCTGAATCGAGAATTAAACTATTTTTTTACGTTCTGAATTAATTAATATTACTCATTTCTTAAATAGATAAAATCCCAACACCAAAATTAAATATTTATATCCTTTCAAAACTTTCACACATTATTTGTTTCATTTTCGGTTTTTTCTTTTAATTTTCTTTCAATTTTTTTGGCATTTCATCCATCATTGTTTTCGAATTACCATGTATGTTGTACAGTTCTACAGTTCTACTTTTTGAAGTTCCGGCCCACCTATTGCTCCAATTATTCCGCTTCTATTTCTTTCTACACAATGCTTTCAGTCTCGCAGACTCTTGATTCTGCTCATCCCACCAAGAATGGCGTTAGATTTTGCAACAAAGAATTAGACTCATGCTTTGACTATTGGAGAAACTTCCCCTCTAATTTGTTTCTTCATTACTGGACTTGATCTCTTCGTAAGTTTTCTTTCAGTTAAAATCATTTTTTTTTTCTTGTTTTTCGTTTTTTCAAAGAAGATTCTCAACGTGTGCGTGCACTTTGGTTTATGCTGATCGGCCTGGATGCTCATACTTTCATACTGCTTCCATGAGTTTTAAACAGTGTGTAGTTCGATGCTGCTGCTTTTTTAGTTTTGCCAATTGTTGATTGTAGTAGGCTGAAAGTCCGATTGGAAGTTTGTTTGCTGTTAGCTTAGCTGTGTTTATTACTTTTATGGTTGTTGATCATGGAGTTTGTGTGTGTTTATGATAGAAGTTGAGTTGTGATCTGGTTAAGATAAAATTTCTGAAACAATGTGAAGTTGCTGATTGGATTGGGGATCAAGAAGTACTGGATTCTCTTTCGAATAGGCCCTGAAAGGAGAAGGAAGGGTGGAATCCCTGGGAACAATGAAAAAAAAAAAAGATATCTCGGTAACGAAAACTATAGGGGGCTGTATTGGCTTTGTAATGGCTTAGCGTGAGTTTGAGATTTGGCAGGATGGTTTTGATCATTCAAGATTTTGGTGAGGATTTTCAATTACTTCACATGGTTTTCCATTGAGTTCATAGTTTTCGATTTCATTGTCTGTGATTTCAGGTTTTGGATTTTTACTTAAATTTGAACTATCAAAAGGATTACAACCAAGTTGGATGATGATAATAGCGAGCAATCAATTGAGTATTTTAAAATTTCTGAAAAAAAATCGTGATATTTTTCTCCTTTGACTTATTTCAAGTGAAAGTGGAGTCCCCTGCCCTGTTTTTAGATTGTGCATCATAGCTTATTTATGGCACCAGCAGTGGAATTTTAGATTTTGAACAGTGACATTTTTGCATTCACAATCTCATTTCATGTTATTTGTGTACAGGGTATGTAAAGAATGTCGATGCTAATATGCTGATCATGAAGCTACATGTGATTCATTTTCATGCTCTGTTTGTTTAGTTTAACGTTAGCTTGCGCAATCTTGCACTACTAAAATGCTTATACAAGCATACTAAATCAATCAAGTCATCATAGGAAGCAAGCAGATTGGGAGGAGCAACAGAAAAGAACACTCAGTTATTATGATATTACGTTGGTTCATTCAGTTTTTGAGTGGAATGTTGTCTGCCTCTTTGTTTTAACAGTTATGATAAAGTAAAGTCAAAATGGTGCCCCATCTTTCTTTCCTCCATAATTTAGATGAACATGCTTCATTTTTAGTCATTCATAAATCGTAGACTGCTTTGCTTTGTTGAGCAATAAAGTTGGCCGAATTTCTATATTTTCAACCCCTACTGACCTCTATAAATGTACCACAGTCTTGTATTCTTATACATGTCCTGCTTTATCAAAGAAACTGTGCAAATCTAGCTATTAGATACTCAATTAGACTTTTGGATGACCATTGATTCTGTATTGTTAATCTCTTGGTACAATGTTCTGCAGTTTCTTTTGATTATTTATTCAGGTTTTAATCCATGACTTCTCCGTACTATTTGTGATGTCTTAAGTATTTGTTTCTTTTTACAGTTTAATGGGCTTTGCAAGAACTTCTTGGGAATAATGGAGCAAGTCAATGACAGGCATGAAAGCATAACTTTAGCTTATACGGACAAGAAAACTTCATTCTAGGGGGCCTTTTTATAGAGGTACTGGCATCATTGCTGATATCCTAGAGCAAGATTATGGCAGTTCCTAGCAGTCGCACTTTATCATCAGATGGTGCAGAACCTTTCTCCATATTCAGTTGAAAATTACTCTGTTTACTTGTTTGCATGAATGAGGAAAAGAAGGTTGATATAGTATAAGAAATGAGTGATTACGGGGAATCTGACGATTTTGTCCCCATCTGGATAAGTAAAAATGCAGTTGAAATGGCAGAACCTCATCTGTTCTTTATATCTTGCTTTATAGCCAGTTTGATAGGAATTTTGACAATATCATACACAGCTTGGCGGTGGAGAAGAAATATTAACTTAAGTTGGATGAAAGCCATAGCGAGATCAAAGAGAAACCCCAAGTCAAGGAAAGTCCCATTGGCGCCTCATACATGGAATACTGAGTCTGTTACATGGGGAAAAATTTTGAATTGTTGTGTATGCTTGGAATCTATCTCTCCTTTGCAGACTCTTGGCCCAATGGTAGCTTCAGATAGTGTCATCCATCGTTGCAGTATATGTGGTGCAGCAGCTCACTCGACCTGCTCTGCTAGTGCTCAGAAGGATTGCAAATGTATATCGATGTTTGGATGTGATCACGTTTTGCATCAATGGGCTGTTCAGTGGACAGAGGAGACAGATCGACCGGATGAATATTCTTTCTGCAGCTATTGTGAAGAGCCATGTACCGGTTCTTTTCTTGAAGAATCACCAATATGGTGTTGCTTGTGGTGTCAACGCCTAGTTCATGTTGACTGCCATGGTAGTATGCTCAATGAAACAGGTGATATTTGTGATTTGGGGCCATTTAAAAAGCTCATACTATCGCCGTTATATGTAAAGCAGTTGAAAAGGACTTCTGCAGGTGGATTTCTAAGCTCCATTACTAGTGGAGCCAATGAAGTCGCATCATCTGTACGCGCCACTATAAGAAGTCAAAGTAAGAAGCACAGACGTGGAAATGAGACATTTCCTCATACAAGTAATGGAATCAATACGAATGATGTGCCTGCTGAAAGTATTGCAACTACTAGTTACCAGGATGTCGGTTCAAGAACAGAAGAGTACGATGATGGCCCTGAATGTTCAGAGGAAGTGAATCGACGACAAAATGGAGAAGCAGACAAGATAAACAAAATACCCAGCTTCAAGAGAAGCTCATCAATTAATCAAAAGGATGCAAATGAGTTAGCATGCATGAAACAGATGTATGAGTTGGTTGATTTGCCCCCAGAGGCAAGACCATTACTAGTTTTTATAAACAAAAAGAGTGGAGCTCAACAAGGGGATTCACTCAGGCAAACATTGAATATTCTTCTGAATCCTGTACAGGTTAGAGACACTATAGTAGGAACTTCTGATATAGCTGGTCTGAGACTGATATCTAATTTAATGTGAACCTTTGTTGCATGATCATTTACCTAATAATGTGGCATAACTTCAAGAACTAGGATATTGAAATTTAGTAATTAGTGAACAATAACTATCTAATGCACATTTACTTAATAATTAATGAACAATAACTGTCCAATGCACATTCATTTATGCTGATTTCTTTCCAATTATATCTGTGGTAACACCAAGCGAATGCCTACAATAAACAAAATGAAGACACCTAGGAAAGACAAATGAAGTCCCACAATCAGTTGCTTGAAAGAGGGGCTAACATACAATCAGCTCAATCAACCATTTAGTTGAAAAAGTTGTCTGAAAATGAAATTGTTAGTCGCTCAGTTGATTTCACTGTCTGTGTGGTATTTCTCATACTTTCTATGCAAGGTTGCCTTCCATGTTGAGAAACAGAATTATGTAGGATATTGGTCGTTATGGAGATTTGATGTGTACTTGCTAAGCCTTCTATGGGTGATTGCTCGTCTATAAGCTGTGAAAAAAGTAAGATGTTTTATCATTCCACAAAGATGTGGATGGGTGCAAAATGGATAGAATGGGAGCGTGGATGCTCCTGTTTGGAGTTATACATGATTTTGTTTCTCTAATGATTATAAATGACTTCAAAAGTCTGGATGTTTCTTTTTGTGTCCTTTTGGAGTCAGCCCTTTGATTTTGAGCTATTGTCTAGCCATTGCTGAGCTTCTAAGTTGATGACTATTGATTACTCATGTTACTCGTAGATTTGTGAACTAAGCTCAACACAAGGGCCAGAAGTTGGACTCTGCTTATTTAGAAGGAAGCCCCATTTCCGTGTTCTAGTCTGTGGTGGAGATGGCACTGTTGGCTGGGTTCTGGATGCCATAGATAAGCAAAATTTTGTCTCTCCTCCACCTGTGGCCATCCTTCCTGCAGGAACAGGCAATGACTTGGCTCGAGTTCTTTCGTGGGGAGCTGGCCTAGGTTCACTTGAGAGGCATGGAGGGCTTTACACTCTTTTGCATGATGTAGAACATGCTGCAGTTACTGTTCTTGATCGATGGAAGGTATTAATCTCAAACCAGCAGGGAAAACCACTGCAGTCCCCCAAGTTTATGAACAACTATCTTGGTATGTGTAGATTATTGTTTTTTATATTATTAGAAAATTTATGTGATATACTTAATGCACACAATTTACATATATTGTCCTAAATGTTTATTCTACGTTTCTGGGTAGGTTTATATATTTCCTCACTGCCTGAATTAGAATTCTTCTTGTTCTTGTTTTTAAATTTTCTCGAGGGGAGTGTGGCTTGCTATTCTTCTAAAACATTGCCAAAGAGAGTAGAGTGCCTGAACTTTTTTACAAGTTCTATGCTTATTTGCTGAAAGTCTTTGAAAATGACAGTATTGGGTGATGCCCAGTGAATTTTTGCTGAGCCTTTGCCTAAGTTTTATGCTCATATAGTAAAACAGTCTTTGAAAATGTGAGTATTTGGTGACGACTGACGCCCATTTTTTTGGTTCGTGTCACAACCAACTAATTCAGCTCCATTGACCATTTAAGAATTAGCCCCTTGAATCTACTACGTCATGTTTATAATGGATTAGTTAATTGAGCATTTAGTTTGGTGGATTTTCAATTAACATTAGCATATTTCTAATGAAGAATCGTGCAACCCTTAGCCTGAAGCACAAAGATGACTGGAAGAATACGAAGGATCAACAGTTTGATCTGATTATTATGTGTAGAGTAGTTCTCCTATCTTATCCTTAAGATTTTGGAACGTAATGAGAGCATGTTTTCCCCTTAAAACTTGTACATTTGCTTGCTATGCTAAAGATGAGGCTTGATGGGATTTGAGAGGAAATATGGAACTTCTTCGGTAGCTTCAGTTTTGACCCCTCTTTTATATGAAATTCCAAAAATTGTTGTAGGGGTTGGTTGTGATGCAAAGGTTGCTCTGGAAATCCATAATTTGAGAGAAGAGAACCCAGAGATGTTCTACAATCAGGTAACAGTTGGTGAATAGAACACTTAGGTGTTTTTGCTGTATGCATGTGATTGGTGATATTGATTATTCTTCCATATTAAGCAGCAATTTATTTTCTTCTAGAAAATATCAACATATTTGTTTTATTTCATGAACTTCTCAATATATGGCAGGTAGAGTTTTGCATTAAATTCCCACAAATTTTTACAAGAAACTGATTCCTGTGTTAGTAGATGCTAATTCATTCATCAAACTCTTCTTTCAAGATTCTTCATTTTATTGTTTGGTCTGTTAAATTATAAGATCAACAGATATCTGTATGTCTCAAGAAGATAATTGTCTGTATGACCTGTTATTGAATGGCATAAATATGTGATTACAATTGCAATATTCTTATAGGAAGTCTATCATAATGTGCCACTGATCATGACTCCTGTCCACTAGTGGCTGTTAAAGAAACACACGCACTCTTCCTAGAGTGTGTGGTGCATTTTTGCAAGAAACTCAAGCTCGCTTTATATCTCCTTTTGTTCAACTAGCATTTAAGATTGATACCTTTTCAATTGTTCATCTGCACAATCTGATATTATATGGAATTGCATCCATAAACATGAGATGGACACTTCACAAGACAAATGTTTTGATCATGTAACACATGCTCAAAATTTGAACATTCAATCAATCCCACTCCCTCATGTAGAATTTCTAATCAGAGGGGAGGTAAAAGTATTGGAGACTTCCTCTATATATCTTTAAAGTAACCAAATAATGCAATCTCACTAGGAGGATTCAAACTACCGTCAGCGTCTGCTGTGTTTGCATTATTAACGTATCCTGCAATACACTTGCATATACAGAAGAAATGTACTGGAAAAGTTCTTGCCATTTATCTTGCCAAGTAATCAAAGTATCCTAGTTATTTTATTTGGTTCTGCTTCTGCACAAGACAATCAAAAGAGAACCATGCATATTTTATGTGCTACATTTATGTTTGCTGCTAGTCAAGGCAGTTGGTTTCTTCTCGAAGTTCTGTATTGTTATTGTTCAGTTTTTTACAAATTGCAGGCTAAAATAACTTGCAGTTCTATTGCAGTTTATGAATAAAGTTCTTTATGCTAGAGAAGGTGCTAAGAGTATCATGGATCGGACATTTGCAGACTTACCATGGCAACTCCGGGTGGAGGTTGATGGCGTTGAGATTGAGGTTCCCGAGGTGGGAGCAAGGGAATTTGATAAACTGTGAATTTTGTCTGATCGTGTTCCTATATCTATATATTTTTCTACCTATTTTAAACAATTTTGCTTCTGAACTTAGTAGTTTTGTCTTGCCGATATTGGTCTTGCGTGGATCATCATACTATGCTTCTCCTTGCATATATCATTATGTATATTGCAAGATCTTGTATGTAGCATGGCATTGAAATGTGTTCTTTGTTGTAGGATGCAGAGGGTGTCCTTGTAGCTAATATTGGAAGTTATATGGGTGGTGTCGACTTGTGGCACAATGATGATGATAACTATGATAATTTCGAGCCTCAATCCATGCATGACAAAATGCTCGAGGTTGTAAGCATCTCAGGCATGTGGCATCTAGGAAAGCTGCAGGTAACTCTTGTCTGCTTGAGGATTACATTCATCAGTGCACATAATTATCCATCTCTGTCCTGAATGTATGAATAGGTCCGTCGTTTCTTAAAAAGGTTGGCAATTTTTAGTCTTAATTAAACAACATATCTATATTGGCACTCCAATCCTGTAATTAGAATGTCATTCCTTCCAATTCACCTCAATTTGGTCAGATAATATACTGCATAACTTTTTTATATGACTGGAAAAATTCAAACATCCTTTGAAATGCGTAATGTTTAGTAATGTACACTTGAAAATATTGTTCAAG
>AYJT01018963.1:0-10157 GCA_001278415.1 Ocimum tenuiflorum | reverse complement strand
TAGTCAGTTGTTCTTCCTCATAGCTTTGTTCCTACAACTATGGTCTTCAGCTCTTTAGGATCTATACTATTGCAATGATAAACCTATACAGGATTACATTTAATCTAGTGATCCTAAACTAATGATGTTTGTCATCATCAAAATTACATAATTCCTAACACATGTCTTACCTTTATTATTTTAGAATAATGAAAATTGTAAAGAAATTTAATTTTTAATTTTTTAAATAATTTATGTATATAAAAATTATTATAATAATAGTATAACATTTATTGATCTAAATTAATAAATTAAAAAATAATGAATTCATTCAATCAATCAACTAATCCTTTATAAATGGTATATAATTGAGTAGTATCCATTTAATGAAATAATTAATAGTATTTTAAAGAATATTATTTAATAAAACTTTAGACATACCTAACGAATTTGTTTGCAAATAATTTATGAAAGAGTAAAAATCGATGCAAAATATTTTATTTAGTATGTGCAAATAATTTACATTATGAATCTAAATTATATTAAATTAACTTTATTATTTGACAAAAAAAAAACTTTATTATTTGACCTCGATTGATTTAGAGTTTTTCTTTTTCTTTTTAACTCCAAATATAAGTTTATCAAACAACAAATCAGCATTGTTCATAATTTCAATATATATATTTTCTTTTTTTCTTCTTTGTGATATATTGGAAATTTTAGTGTAATCTTCATATTTCTTTTTTTTTATGACATTGTATTTTTACTTTTCTTACTCCTTGGATATAGTCGTAACTCTACAATTAATTTTCAATTTTCTTCCACTTCAATTGACTCAATTATTTTTCTAGATATTTCTTTAGTTTAATTTGGTTTATTAAATTACTGCAATTGAGGATAATTTTTTTTATTTAATCTAGATATGATGTTTTGATGTATATTGACTAAGAAAGTACCTCTTCATTATCGTTGGGTTTCAAATATTTAATTGCGCTCATAAATCATATTCATACATATAAATTGTCAATAAAAATAAGTGTTTAATCAATATTTTCAGACTTTATAAAACTGTGTTTGATGGTATGAATTCAAAAATTATATATTATATTATATTATAATTATGTTTCTAATACTAAAATGTTCAACTCAAACAAATATAAATTATAAATTATATTATAATTATAATTACAAATATAAATATAAATAAACACAATTCTAGTAGATAATATTAAAATTATTATATATGTAAATAATTACATATACAAACACATTACAAGTGCTTTAAGGTGCCTTTTAGGACTATCCCATATCTTTCCTTCTTTTCATAGACTTTCTTACTCTTTTTTGGAATCTTTCCCACCAATTAAAGAATGTAATGGTTTCGAGCCCACCATTTGGTTCACAGCTTTGGAAATGAGGGTTTGATATTGATTCTTCAATATTTGAAAATCATCTAAATCATGTGTTATATATGCTTGGTTTGGTGTTGATTGCTTAATTTTATTCACAAAACCAATTTCTTTTATTTTTTATTTTATGTAATTTATGATTAATATTTTAATTTATTTTATTTTTATTGAAAATTGTAGTTAGAACCTGCATAATGAAGCTCCAAAGATTTTTCTTGGTACGAAATTATCCATGAAATTGTAGTTAGAACTTGCACAATGAAAATGCTAAGCATTAATAAACAAAGAAAATGAAAAAATAAATAAAGGAGAAGAATGAAATATATTCAAGAAGCTCCAAAGATTTTTCTTGGTATGAGTTTTCTAATGTTGTTGATATTTATAAAAGTTGAAAAGTGGTTCTCCCTTGTACAGAACTTATTACTGTTTTTGAAATTTTGGAGGTGCGGGAATTTTTGTTGAAACTTTATATGGTTGTGCGGCATTTTCAGAAAAATCCAAGTTATCAGGATATTGTTTTGTTGAAAGGATTAAAATAATATTAAAATAATTTACATGTGCATGATTTTTTCGGAATTGAGCGGGCTTTTTACCGCCATGTATGACTATTTTGCTTTAGTATTATAAATAGATATAACAGACATTTAGAAAAAAGAAATGAACAACACATATTCCAAAACTTAATAATTCACATTTGAGGAAAGAAAGAACATGGCTTAAGAAACCTTCAATTTTCGTAGCTAAAAAGCATCCCCTGATATTAGCTTAATGTGGAGGAGACAAGGAAAGAAAGCAAGAACAAATTTTGATTTATAAATCCTAAAAGTAAGGCTCTGATTTTCATCTGTTTTAGGTTAAGCAACCATGTTTCCTCATCTCACTAATTAGTCAAAATTTCTTTAAACTCAACACCATAACTAAGGTAACAAATGGGAATGGCAAGTTACCGTCTACTCCCCACACGAGAAGCTTCCTGTCCTTTTCAATTTTGGTCGCGGTATGTTGAAAGCACCTCTCTCTCCCCTTGGTGTCGTGTGTTTTGAAATTGAGATGATATAAGCTTTATTTTTTTAATTTTCTTTGACAATAATATCACAAATGGTATGGTGTTGATACTTAGGGGATGGCGTGAGTAGCCATACGAAGAAAGTGCGGGAGGAGATAGGTTTCATGAGAAATATGTCAAATCTTGTCCTCTCACTGTATCGTTTGTTACGCGATTGGCCGACTGTGTTTCGATATTTGTAGTGATTCATTTAAATCGATAAAACTAATACTTTTGTGTTACGCGATTATTCCAAAATCTATTTACGAACACGATATTTTTGTATAAAAAATTAAAGTTAAACCAAATTAAATAATTCTAATTAGAAACCCAATCTATGATAATTATTATGTTTATCTTAGTAAATAGAGAAAATCTCACAAGCATATACTAAAATATAGAAGAATTATCAATTTAGGATTCGAAAGATGATTTATTTGTCGATTCAGGACCCGAAAGATTAATAATCAATCCAGGACCTAAATGATCACCAAAATTTTCGATTTAGGACCCTAAAGTTCGAAGATTTTCAATTCAGGACCTTCATACTTAAAGGTGTTAGTAAGTCATCAAATGAAAGATGATGTGGCTATTATATACTATAAAGAAACGACTATAATTGAATTAAAGAGACAAAAAGTCAAAAATCTGTGACAAAAACTATGTACCGTAAAGAAGAAGAGGCAACGATTGCAATTTTATGACTTTGTGAGAGAATTATGGTTGTAATTTTATAAATTTAATGTTGATTTTTAATGTAATTTAATTATGATAGTGACGTGGTGTTAAGAATTATGTGTAATTTTGATAATGACAACACCCTTAACATAAGATCTATAAACTAAAATGTAATCCTGTATAGATTATCCCATATAATAGTTTAGATCCTGAAGAACTGATGACCATAGCTAGGAGATCAAACTATGAGACAATACAGCTGACAGCAACCAACTAGAAACTAAAGAACAATCAGCTGAATGCTAAATAAATTCATAGCTGAAGATAGTACCCAGCTATGAATAACCAAGCTGTAAGGACTACAGCTGAATGGTCAGCTAGGGACCACAACCGAGTAATCAGCTGTATGAAGTGGCTGAGTAAGCAGTTGAAAGAAATACAACTGAGCTAATAGTCGATCATCTGATTAGACAGCTAAGTGAGCAAAAAGAGAAGAAAGTTCCAAAAGCTGAATCTTGTTCAACTTACTGTCACTTCGAAAATAAAGACAAGACCCATGTCAACCTTAAAACTCAGTCACAACTTAGGTTAGGTGGAATGTCAGAAGTGACAAGACAGACAAGCAGAGCTGATCAACCACCTCGTACCATAAAGGAAACCCACCCTCGGTTATTGTCCAGCGGACAATAACTTTATCCTATCTGTTAGCGGATAAAGAGGTAGAAAGCTTGCTTCAGTACAAGCAACGGTTCCATTTTCAGAAGGCAAAAAGGAAAGATTTGTCCTTTGTCTCACAATGGCTACTATTCAAATCCTTTCTCTATAAATAGAGGAACAACTCAAGGGAGAAAAAGTTAGTCACGTATACGATCTGCTATTATCTTCCTAAGTACTCAAACTCTCTAGCTCACTTCGAGTTCCTCCAGTGGTCCGAAGCTTACAGCTGAGGATACTGAGAAGTTCCTAGATAACATTCCTTATCAAAGAACCATTCATACGAACCAACATCGTTCTTGAAGAGAACTAAAAACTTCAAATCTGTCTGATCAAGAAGCCTAGGAATCTCCGATAAAGCTTCTGCGATCTGCCGTGCCTGCGACCGAGGAAGACGAATTCCTCCGTCACAGAAGAATCCAAGTTGTAAATCGTGTTAACACACTGTTTATAACAACGATTAGTGGAATTTCCTTCATCTGAAGGAAGAGAGGACGTAGGATATTTCAGATCTGAACCTCTATATATCTTGTGTTATTTATTGTTTTATTATATTCCTGCTAAAATATCTTCAAACTCAATTGCATCTCAGTAGCTGAAGTATAACTGGAATTAACCCTAACTGACTAAATGACCAACATTTTTTAGAAGCCCTGCTGACTTTCCCTGAGTCAGCTGAGGTAAAACTTATTTTAATTCTCGCAACTGTCTTTAACGCTTCCGCAAATTACATATCTTTGATTTGGGACCAACACGTGGATATGTAACAGTCATATCATCTTTCATTGAATGACTTACTAGCATTGTTAAGTATGGAGGTCTTAAATTGACAATCAATCTTTCGGGTCCTAGATCGACAGATAAATCATTTTTCGCGTCCTAAATTGATACTTGTCCTCCTATTTAATCTTAATCTTAGTCCTATACGAATTTCATGTTTGCAAAACTAAACCACGAGATAAAAAAATTGGGGAAGAGTTAATTACTATTTTGTAATTAAAATTTTATCTCGACTTAATTTTGATATTTTACAAGGATAGAAATTTCGGGTTATTACATTGATATTAATCACTTATTAATGTATGAGTTTGTGTCAAATTATATCGCTTAAACGATTTATTTGGGTTTACACAATCTACGTCCAATAACTCAAATTCAAATAAGTAAATTGACCCGTCTAAATTATTAGGTCTAACATGAGTCATAGGAAAAAATTGTCATTTCTAATAAGTAGGTTGTTTCAATAGTTTTAGTTTTTACAGATATGCTTAAATTCAAGAAAAACCTGACCATAAGGAAAAAAAAAGGAAAAAAAGATAAACTACGAAACTACTTCATTCTATAATTGAAAAGTAGTATGTATGTATTTAATGTTATTTATTTATTTTGAGAGAGTAAGTATGTTATGGTCGAATTCCAAGTTACACAAGTATGTTATGGTCGAATTCCAAGTTACACAATAGTGTTACATCATTTGAATCATTGACAAGTGTACAAATCAATAATTAATCTTTCTTGATTAATACACTTGTCAACAATCCAAGTAATGTAACATAATGTGTAACACAATTGTGTAACAGGAGATCCGAAGTGCTTAGAAAAGAATTTTGGGTCATGATGATGAATCAGATTGTGTTGGAATAGCAAAATGAAAAGTTGAGGCTAAAGGAAATGTCATGGTGTTCCTCCATCTTTATACACGCGTAATCTTGTTTACTTTTATTTGTATATTGTCCCACTTTATTTGTTGCTTGTTGATCGAGAGTACCAATTGACTCAGTCTCAACAAATTTTAAGTTGGAATCAGTTTTTAATAGAGCCATTTGCCTTGTTTGGGCTAATTTTTTTTTGGTGTCATACTTTCAAAGGGTCGGATAGATAGTCTCAAGATTTAACACCGTTGCATACACAAGACAACATAATTTAACGTCGCTGCATGCACAAGGCAATAGGATTCAAACACCTGACATTGCTTAAGCATGGATCAATTACTACCACTGAATCACATGCTTGAAGTTTGTTTGGGCTGCTTTTAACGGACTTCCCTCCAAATTTGCTTTTTGACCTAAAATAGTATGTGCTTCATATAAGATGTCCTTTGCTTAACGGACCCCAAACGTTAACATAGTATCTTGATTAATAAATACAGCTAATGAAACCTTGCATCTAAACAGTCCTCATCTACCTTGTGGGATCTTTCCCTTAACTAGAAAATTGCCGTATAAAACCGAATTCCATATGCTTCAAGTCATCATTGAACGTTAAAACTAAATGGTGAGAAAGCTCTAATGTACCAAGAGATGTAAGGATAAAATATAAATCTGCCTTGCCCATGTTTATGAAATTTCACTCTGCTTTTTTCTCAGCAGCAGCCTCTGAAGGGCCATCTTCAACAGCTTCTGCAGCAGGTTCAACGACATCACTTACAGATGCATCACCTTCTTCAGCAGCAGCATCGCTTACTGGCGCTGTTGGCTTGACAGTTCCCACCTTCACATATTTGCTCATGAACTTGTATTCCCAATCTTGCAGAGCTTCGAGCTCAAACACGCCCAACCCAGTAAGATCGCCGTTCAAATCTTTTTCCTCGAAAGACATCTTTGCAAGAGCTCTACTCGCATCCTTTCCAGCAAACAATGCGTATGGTCCCCCTGGTCCATAAAACATCCTGCCCAGAAAAGAAACAACTAAGCTCTCATGATCTCAGGAATTCTACATTTTTTTAGTTATTATTGCCTCATATGAATTTTAGTATTTATATTAGATGTTCCTCACTGATCCTCCCTAAATAATATGATGTTCCTACATTGACATTTTGAAGAAAGCAAGGAACTTGGAGTTCACTTTGTCTAACAATATATAAAAAAGTTCTAAAATAAAGCAAAGTGGTCATTCTTCGCTAATAGATGGCTGAGACAAAGACTGGGTAAGGCTCTCGGAAGACAGGAAAAAGAAATCCCCTTACAAAAGATGAAGATACCATCATTGAGCAACAAAACCAAAAAACTAAAAGCCAGGTCCCACAGAAACTAGAGTAAAGAAAACAAGAATGTTCCACATGATAACTTCATTTGCTAATATGCTATCCAAATATAGCAAAGCATG
Source organism: Ocimum tenuiflorum (assembly GCA_001278415.1). NCBI lineage: Eukaryota > Viridiplantae > Streptophyta > Magnoliopsida > Lamiales > Lamiaceae > Ocimum > Ocimum tenuiflorum. The sequence goes on along the minus strand of AYJT01018963.1, from coordinate 3,227 downwards.
GGTTGAGCATCAATGTTTTTTATATTAGAGATGTCGAACATGGCATTCAACAGTACAATACAACAACCAAATTGATTCAGCAGACAATAACACAACTGTGTATACTGCTTGCTGGCATAAGAAGTGCATGTTAAGTGAGATTAACTCATAGTACAAGTTATGCTGCAATTAGATGGAACTACGTGACGACTCAAACCCCTCATGACACCCAATTCGAAAAGCAGCACAATCCTTGAGGATAGTTGCACTTGCATTTATAAGAGCAGATAAAGATTGTAAAACGCATCAAAATTGCTGTGCAGGAAACTTCTCAAGAAAGGAGATGGATTATGCAGGCCTATTGACTGAACTTGTCTTCTTCTTTGCCAGTTCAATTAGCAATAACCATTAAGTAAACAAAGTATGTGGTTGCGTTTTAAAAATTTACATAGAAGCAGATTCGGCATGTAATTTGCTTCATACAACTTTTGTAGGTCTTAAGGGCCCCGCTCGATTGAGTGGAGGAAAATAGAACAAATAATGAATTTCATTGAGAAAGCAAACAAGAAAATATCCACTCGGAATATCCTTCAAATCATTTTTTCACACAGAAACGAAAAAATGCAAAGAAGAAAGTAAAAAATGTCCAGATTCAACGCAAAGTTGATCACTTTACCCGGAGAAAGAAAGCATCAAAAAGTGAGCAACCTTAAACCCAAAATACGCAACAAAATTGGATTGAGGGAATCAACAGGTCAATAAGAAAAAGGTGGCCCTCAGAGTACAAATACTCATCAGAAGCCTAAAATTAATTCGAAAACCCTAATAAAATTCGAAAACTCCAAATCCCAGCATATCAAAATTCCAATTAAACAAGAGAAATAAAACCCTAAGCAAGACAGTGAATATAGACCTGCTCTGTGAGACATCATAGATCTGGCCCTTGATAGCCATGAGCAGAGGCTTCTTTGAATCGGAGCCATCGTAGAGTTTCAACTCCTCGGCGGTGATCTCACCGACCTGAACGGGAGGCGGCAGAGGATCCGCCTCAGGCTCAAAAGCTCTGGAGCTCTCATGGAGGCGGTGGTCATCGGAAGACCCGAACAAAGTAGAAAGGACGTAGTATATAGTGAGGCCCAGAGCAATAACCGTGAAGAAAGTAGCCGGTGAGAGGCCTGTGTAGGCAGTAATCGATTCTTTCAATGTCTCCCACAACTGAAGGGCCATGGCGCTCTAGGGTGAGAGAGAAGGAGAAGAATAGAGTGGTGGGTGGAGTGTAGAAATCGAGTCGGCTATCTGGACTACCTCACCTGACCTGTATATATTTTTTATTTCAACGTTACATGCTCATTCTGAATTCCTTATTACCCAAAGTGTTCAATATTAACATTGTATTACATTGCATAGATTATTGAGTAAGTATAGCAATCAAAAGAGATTAATTATAATTCATTAATTTGTACAATTATCAATGTAACGCAATGTGTAATACGTATCCAGACTGTTTTATAAAGGGGTACATTAACATCAAAAGAATTTCCCATAATTAGGTAAAAAACATGGAAAAAAAAAATCGTAATGTATACATATTATAAAAGTGTGTATATTTCTTACAAATTATTTCTTCTCTATTTTACCCCCTATTAAATATTTAATTAAATCTAACGGTAATAATGTGATTACATATATTTATAATATAATTCATATTTAATTTATTTTAATATTATTCACTAGAATTGTATTTATCTATATCTGCAGTTATAATTATAATATAAATATATAATTAATTTATTTGGTACATTCTTTAGTATCTTAGAGATCTAAATATAATATAATATATTATATAATTTTTTAATTTGTACAACTCAAGATAATTTTGCAAAGTTAAATATATTATTTCAAAATTTTGATTACTTAAAAATTTAGATTAATTATCTCAAACAAATATGTGAAAGTCAAAGATAATAGATGACTAAATCTTTTAGTTAATATAATCAAAACATTATGGTCCAAGTGAACTACAAAAAATTTTCAATTGAAATAATTGAAAAGACCAAACTAAAATAATGTGGCCGCCAACATGTCGTTGTTTTTTTAATGTTCTCAGTGAACAAAGTGGTGGTTTTGAAGAAAATAAGAAAAGGGGCTTGGGTTTCAGAAATGAAACAAATTGTGTGGCACATTTTCCCTTTTCCTCAGCCGAGAAAAATTCACCACCTTGGTCGGCGGTTCTTCTCGTCGGCGATTCGCCATTCATTCTAGACGGCTAGGGCAACAACAAAAAAAATGAAAAAATTATTTCAAGAAAGAGCTAGGGATTAAATTTCCAACGAAGAAGATGAAGATGAGCCATTCGAGCAGGTTGCTGATGTAATGCATCGTGTACTTTAAATGAAGATCCAGATATTAGACATCGATTCCTAAAGATTTAAGATCTGGGTTCAACAAATTTTTCCTTCGAGCCGTCGACGCGGAGCCTCCTTCCTGAACTAGTATATAGCCAGCTAGCCCCACCCTTCGCTGTAGAACTACAACGTTTTTGCTGCGACATGGCCGAGGAAATCAAGGAGAAGGATGAAGTCACGGTGGAGGGGAGTAGATTAGGGTTTTAATTAATTAATTTTTTTATTTAAAAATAAAAAAATCCACGTAAACCATCACATCTGCAGCACATGAGATTAACATGTGACGGGGTAAGATATTAACACCTTTAGTGACGGCATTACAAAATGCCATAACGGAAAAAACTTAAGGATATTCTACCATATTTTTCAAAAACATGGATAAAACGCCCAAATTGACCGAACATCTGGATATTTGATCATTATCCAATATAAAAAAAAATCCACGTAAGCTGTCATATCAGCGACACGTGGGATTTTAATGTGTGACGTGGCAAGTTATTAACATCATTAGTAACCGCAGGACAAAATGTCATAACAGAAAAATTTTGAGGATATTTTATCTTATTTTTCAAATACATGAATGAAACACCCGAATTAACCAAATATTTGGATATTTGACTTTAATTACCCTAAAATTAATTGTAAGGTTGCAATGAGTGCAAAAAAAGTAAAAGTAAATATCACAATGAAAAATAATACAAAGATTATACTAAAATTTCAAATATGTCACAGACAATAAAAGAAAAATAGTTGAAATTTTGAACTATGATGATTTGATATTCAATAAAAAATAATAAAAATGATCCAAATCAATCGAGGTCAAATAACAAAAGATTAACTTTG
>AYJT01018915.1:0-21388 GCA_001278415.1 Ocimum tenuiflorum | reverse complement strand
CACACCATGCACACACAACTCAATTCACTCATACCTACTATATCACTCCGACCACCTTCTCCGGCAAGTTCCATATCGAGAAACTCTGTAATTTTCACTCAATTACTCTATAAAATACTAAAAAGTCCGTTTCGAGAGACTATAAACCTTTCTGAAAATCTTCGTGTCCAATTTAATTTCTCATTTAGAGTCCTGATCTTCAAAAACGATCAAAATCGAACCTCAACAACACCCCATCTAATTGAGACACTTTAGGAATTATCTGTTGTAAGTGGACACATATAATTTCTCATAATGCTTAGCTCTTAGCTCGAGTATTTTCTATCATGATGTAATCATAGAGTTTTAATACTCTTGCTTACATGAGCTCATAGCCTAAGCACCTTGTGTTGTAAGCTTTATACAGTCACCTTTCAAACATCTAAGCATTTCATAGGGATTATGTTCTCATTTTATCTCTATAACTCTCTAGTTATAGAACATAATAAGACACTTAGTGACATCCTCAATATATTTCTTTTGACTTGCATCGTCAAACTTTGCATAGTCAGTAGATTATTTATGAGAGATGAGACAAACTTCTATTGTCTAACACACATTCGATGTGTTCCATTTTTAGCACCAAACGTATACATCAAGATCCAATATAGAAGGTATTGACCTAGTCAATTTATTAGTTTCCATCAAAATTCAACAATAAGTCTAACATATTAATGTGATAAGAAAATAATTAGAGAAAAATTAGAACTGAGTAAACAAAATTATCACATTCACATGACTAATCAAACAAGGCATTTTGTTTTGATTAGCTCCAACTAATTTTAACATATCCTGCGCCCCCAAAATTGCGGGAAAATGAATTTATATCTAATATAAATTTTAGTGGACCAAGATCCAAGTCGATTATTATTACAGTGTTTGCTATGGCTAATACTTGGCTGATTAGTCTAATTAATTTATGTCTTTAAATTATCTTGAACGCTATGGCGCCAAAATAATTCAAGCAAGTCAACCCCATCACGCTATACCAACAATGGATCTATGAATGAGCCTCGATCTCATCGAGTTAGAGCAAAAATTATGGTGTAGATACCCCATACCGAAGAGATTTTTGACACTCAAACAATTATGATGGATAACGTGTATTTCTAAAATAGACTTGTATTTAGAAGGGGGACTAATATGTGATTCTAATTGTTTAAACTAACATTAAATATAAGTTCTAATAAACAATTATTGGACACCGCCTACCCAGCCATATAAATGCGAACCAAAATTATTGGGCTCCGCCTATCCAAACATATAATACGGACTGCAAATATTGGACACCGCCTTCCCAAACATGCACATCAGTCTCTAACTACTATAGTTAATAAAAACATGATAAAAACACTTAATGTTGGTACCGAATCAGAGATTATCATAGATTGCAGAAGCATTAGTAAATAATTGCGAAATTAAGATGAGCCTCTTATGCAGCTGACTTGTAAAACAAGTCCGCTGCTCTTTAAAGTATTTATTGTCGAGTAGGATTTAGGGATTGCTTTACAGTTATACTCCAACTACTGATGGTAGCTGGGTTTCAAACACTTATAAAATTAATACAGACAGCTATAAATGGACAGGATATTATAGAGGTTCGGATGTAAAATATCCTACGTCCTCTCTTCCTTCTCCACGAAGGGAATTCACTATAATTAATTGTACACAGTGAGTTAACACAGGTTACAATTAACTATCTTATGCAACGGAGAACCTTTAATGTTCTTAGTCACATGCACGACTGAGCTGAAGCTTTGCCGAAATCCTCCTAGGCTTCTGCTCTGCGGGGTTGAAGGTTTGTGTTCCCTTCATGAACGTTGGATCGAGTAGATGATTGATGTTCTTAGATAATGATTTGAGAAAGGTCTCGGTATCCTCAGTTGTGGATAGCTTTGGATCTCCAGTTGGTCTTGAGTAAGAATATTCGGAAAGCTAAAATGTTTTAGAGAGAGAGAGGGAGAGAGAGCTTGAATGCAAAAGGTTAAGTGCGAGTTCGGTATCGGTAACCTTCTCTCTTCTGGTGACTCCTCTATTTATAGGCTTCGGATTTGAATAGTATCCATTAGAAACAAAAGATAAATCATCCCTTTTAAATGTTTGGAAATATGGTCGTTGATGTACGTGTTGCAGGCTTTATCAGCTCTTTATCCAGTGGATATTCGGCTGTGTTTATTATCCGTTGTATAATAACTGGTTGACTGACTACCTTTTAAGAAAAATTTTTTGTGAGTCAGCTTTGCTGTTCTTCTGAGCAAGTCTGATATACTTGTCATGTCTCATAGTCGTACGAGGGACAACTGGCTTTAAGGTTGACTTGAACTAAGATTCAGCTGCCTTTGACGATCTACTTTAGGCAGTCAGTTATGTTTCTCTCTCAGCTATCAGTTCTAAAAGAATTGCAACTAGGTTTATCACAACTGATTGACCAGTTGTGGCTTTTAATCTCACAGGTGAAGGAGTCAGTTGTGATTTCTCACCGCTGTATAAGCACAACTATGGTTTTTAGTTGAACTTGATCTTCTTAAAACTTCAAGTCTTAAATTCTTCCAGCTCCAGTTCTCCGCGAACCTAAGCCTTTATAAATTTAATCCTATACATGATTACATACTTAGATCAATTCTATACTAATGTTATTTTACAACACCCAAAATACGATTATTCCTAACAATTTTCCCCTTTTTGATGTTGTCAAAACCATGTGTGGCTGGAAGAAGTGAAGGAAGTTACAACTGACTTCCCCTTTAACATGTTCTTCCTACTATATAGTTGTTTTTCTTAAAATTCCAAAAAAAATACTAGCGTTAAAGAACTGGAATGTAGGAAAAATTATTGTAGCTAACAACTGATCGCACTTCAATGTGTTATACCAGTTCTAGCTATATAATCATTTAAAGGTCTTTGAGAATTTTGGTTTATATATATTCTGGTTTAGTTTACATTGTACATCAGTGATAAGAGAATTTTAAGAACATAATACAATGGTAAATTTAAAATTGACTAAACTACTTTTCAGCTAGAAGGTTGGCTACTGGATCCATCAATTCTCTTCTTCTTGGCAGCCTTTATCAGCTTCCTTAGCTGCCCTCTTCCTTTCTTCAGCAGCTTGCTGCTTCTAAATTCTGCGATTTCTTTCTTCAGCCGCAACTCTTCTCCCTTTTTGAAAACATCGAAAAGGGTGAAAATACTTTGGTTGATGACCTACAAGCTAGAAAATACAGTCTGTTGTATGCCCACCATGGCCTGAAGGGTGAGCATGGAGTCTGAGGCTGGTTGAGCTGGGGCAGTAGAAGAAGTGGACACATATCCGCGAGACGCAGCTTTGTGAGATAGGTCAAGGTCGAGACTCAGAGCTGGCTCTTGGACGGTAGAGGGGTCATGTTCTGGAATGGGAAAAGCAGGGACCTGTTGAAGTGGCTCAGCTACAGTTAGCCACGTTGGGATTGTAATCTCCTGAGGAGAAGCATCGACTGCGGCTGGAATGAAGAAGTTGTAGAGGATGGGTCCCTTGGCAAATCAGGAGATGAGGGGCCAGCTGGGGGAGCATCCTCGATCAGCAATCCTTCCCCCTCATTCAAATTCGAAAGACTGAACTGGGTTTCCTGAGCAAATTCTAGTTTGAAGGGAGGAGGGATGTCTTGAGCTTGAGCTAGGCTGACCAGAGGCATCTCGGAATCAACTTGATTGTCATGCTGGGAGGCCTCGCCAGAGCAGCTGGTCTCAGCTTGATCTCTTAGTTCTTCCTGAGGTGGTTACTTGGTATTTGAATTTGTATTAGCTGCAGTAGAGATGAATTCTTGTTCAGCATCGATAACTTTGTTGGTTGGACTCTTTAGTTAAGCCTGGTCTTCGTCAGATGTTGTCATTGAGTTCTAGCTGAAAGTTTGGTGCTGGACAACAGCTCTGTCCATCGAAAGGACAGGAATCTGAAGCTCAGTCTGTTCTTTGTCGGAGCTGGCCCTGTTTGGGCTGGAGACTGTTGCGTCAAATCAAATTTCCAGTCCTTTTGCAGAGATGGGACCAACATCATCTTCATGTTCAGTGGGGAGACCATCTGTGCCTGTGGTGAGCCTGAACTTGATTATTTTGTTGATGCAGTTGTGGAGTTCCCCCCTTTTTCGGTGGCCTATTCTGATCACTTTCGATCCATTGGTGCACCCATATCTCTTCTGCTCTTCAGAATGTGATCCCCATCCTGGCTAAGAGGAGCACCATCTCCTCAGAATCGATGGAGAACCTCCGGTAATAGAATCTTGTTGCCCTGATGGCTTCACGCAAAGTCAACTGGACAAGAGGATGCTCACCACCTTCCAGCTCCTTGATAACGGACTACAATCGATAGTGAGAGCTTCCTTTGATCATGCTCATCATCTTGCTCCATTTGATTATATCAGCATTTACTACAGAGGACTCGCGGAGGGGCTGGCACCAGTCAGTTATCCTATGGCATTTGAAGGTTGTGCGAGGCAGGCCGGTAGAAGGGATAAGAATCTGTGCATCAGTGCACGGCTTTGCAGCAAAATGGTTGTCCCTCAACTCCCATGGATGGTGGCAACTGTCATTGGGACGACTAGCTCAACTGGACAGGCCAGCTCTAGCTATGTCATGAGGGCCATCACGAAGTCAGTTGAGAGATGAGTCGGAGCTGCTGCTGAAAGAGAAGATCTGTCTAGCTAGCTTTTGGGCAGCTGGCTCCTGGATGATGACGCCCTTAGTTCCTTGGGTTCATCGAAATGCCTCGATATCAACCCTTTCTTCGTAGTTGGCTTTTTGGTTGCTGGCTGCTTTCCTTTCTTGGCAGCCATAGCTGCCTCCCTGGCGGCGAGGGTGACCAAAGATTTCTTCTTGGTTGGGGTAGATGCACCCAACCCACTCTTTTTCCTTTCAGAGAGGAGAACTTGCTTGACCTCCCTGAACATCTCTTCTTTACCCGTTTTCTTAGCCGCTTGCTCTTCCTCAGCTCTGACTGAGCTTGGTAGCTAACACTTCCTTTTCAATTTCCTTTGTCAGCATCATTTGCCCAACATGAGGGCTGGCTAGACGACCGAATCCCTCATCAGAAGCTGTTGGCACATCTGGTTTCTTTTGCTTCAGTTCCTTGACATTTTGAGGTGGCTATTTTTGCAGCTAGCGGGGGGATAAAGTCGTAGTTGCTCAGCTCCTTCTCCATCATGAAGTTGATTGTGTACCCAAATTGCACATCCTTGATGTTTTTGTTCCTTCTCAAGTTCTCCAACATCTTGTTGAAGATAAACTAAGCCCAGTTGGCATGTACTTCGGCATCAATAGCCATCATCGGCTTGTACTTTTTAGAAGAGAGCTCGGATTTTGTCCCCAAGTCGCACACGATCATCTTATTAAAGATTTCGAGGATGAGGGAGTGGAAGTCCTTGAGCGAGCCCTTTGGAGTATGCATTTTAAATTGTATTTGACCCTTTTTGGTTTCATCTTTCCAGAGGTTCCAACGTCTCTTCTTTGGTTCATTCACATGATCCAGATATGTGGATATTTTGCGGCCGGTGTTGGAGAGGCCGAACGGGGAGGAAAGGAATTCTGGGAACACAGTGATCTTAGTCCCATAGACTTTTACTGTGAAGTAGTCATCGTCGTCGGAGATGACAGCCATTCGGTAGAACTCGACGACGAGATCTGAGAAACACTTTGGTGTTGCGGTGACCAATTTCAGGACAGTTGCCTGCTGCAACTTCCTTTCCAACTTTTGGATCTCCTCAGGGTAGTCTTTGTATTATTGTCTAAGGCGGGGGAGGTTGAGAATCTTGTTTTTCGGGATTTGCAGTTGTTTCTTCTCTACGTACGTGAGTCGCAGGTGCCAGTATTTGCGATAGTAACTAGACTTGCCAAAGGAATGGCTGTGGGTATCTTTTGTGGGGTAGAATCTTTAGAGGCCATTTGAACGATTGAGAGTGAAAGGCTATGAAGGATTTGAGAATAAAGGGTTTGGGTATTTTCTACACTAGGGTTAGATATGAAAGGAAGATGAAAGAATGATCGGGGATATGATCTTTCTTTTATAGTAAAAGAAGGTGAACGGATGGACGGCTGGGATCAACGACAGAGATCCAACGGACAGGATTTCTCAGTCCTATTGAACAGTGCAGAGACGACTGTCCTCAATTTGGACGTGACCGAATACCTTTACACGTGGCAACTCCCTATTTGATCTCTATAGTGGGCATGTCACATCGCATTTAATATTCATTTCTGTCATTCAAAATATAAAATAAACGACATATTCGGGGGAGTAATTAATACCTTCCATGAAGGGTTTTCACCCTTAGTATGTAATGTGACTGAGAGCTGGGAATTAATCTGATTATCATCAGTTGTGACTAAGAGCTAGGACTCAGTTCATCTATGAGACAGCTAACAATGTTCCTTAAAATCTTCACACAGCTGGGAGCTGGGACTCAGCTATTCACCCTAATCAGTTCTTCGACATCCCACTCAAAGTGATCAACCCGATAACTGACAGTATCCTTGGTCAATTCTTAGTACTTAGCTGAGAGTTAGGACTCAGTTGACAGACACCACATGAAAAACATAACATAACTAAGAGCTTTGGACTCAGTTACCTTCTAGTTAGGTTTTAGGATGGATGGCCACTGAGAGTTAGGACTCAGTTGCCTGTCAACAATTGTAATGATCACAACTGAGAGCTGGGACTCAATTATCGTAAACTTAGGTTTTATGTTCTCAATCCTCTCCTTCAGCTAACATGTTCAGTTTGAGTAGACCTAGCTGAGTATATGATTCCTTGAATCTGGACTCCTGAAGAAGCTTTGTGAATGTATCTACAAGTTGGTCCTCAGTCTTCACATAAGCAATTGACACATCTTTCTTGTCCATATGATCTCAGATGAAGTGATGTCTGATGTCAATGTCCTTTAACCTCGAGTAATGAACTTGCAACACCTCATCTTCAGGGCCTACGCAGGATGTTACTTAAAGATTTGTGATCACACACTTAGAAGGCATGCTATTGAAGGAGATAGAAAAATAGCTATGTAGATTAAATGAATCTAACATTGATCGTGAGAGAAGTAACATATTCCAAGTCTAAGTTCTTAACATGAAAGTTCTAGAGTTTGCATAACAAGAAACGTGGCTGAAATGCGTATATTGAGATACCTATTCCAGGGCTTTGCATCCTCAAATTATTTCCATCTCAATGTTCTCCAACTCCACAAGCTCTCAAATTATTTCCATCTCAATATTCTCCAGCTCCACAGGGGTGGAACATCAACTTACTCGATGACTCCTGGAGCCAAATCATCATCATAGATAGACAAACGTGCAAAACATTTACAGGCCAATACATTAAATTCGTAAATATTGCACTTGAGAATTTTCACACAAATGGTAATCATGTATGTGTGCATGTATTTTAGTTTAAAAAAGCTCATATGTTTTCCTTCATCATTCAATCAAGGTGCTGGTTGAATGGCGGGAATTGCTTCTGCCTTCACAGCGTGCCCGCCTTCGAAATAGAGTAGTCACACGTGAGGATATTGATATCAATTCGAAATAGAGACTACATATTCTACATGTACTGATATTGGTTGTTAACACTTTTGTTATTGTTATCGCGGTCATCGAGTTTGGAGTGGAGGCTCGAGATACAACACTTGAAGCGGTTGTGTCAAATTTCTGGAACAGGGTGTCTGATAGGAGCGATTAGGGTCAGGATCGAATTGATCGTATTTGAATGGATCGAGGGGTTCAAGATTCGATCGAGTCAATCAGAATGGACGTGATCGAGTTAATTAAAATCAGGATCGGGTCGATCCTATGCTGATTGGATCGAGGGATTTAAGGCTCAATCGAGTCAATCAGAAAGGAAACATGATCAGGTCAATCAAAGTCGAATCAGATTGAGGGATTTAAGGCACGATCGTACCAATCGAAATAGAAACACTATCGGGTCGATCAAAGTTAGATTGGATCAAAGGATTCAAGGCTCGATCGCATCAATCGAAATGAAAATATTATCGGGTCGATCAAAGTCCAATTAGATCAAGGGATTCAAGGCTCGTTTGCATAAATTGAAATGGACACATTATCAGTTCTATCAAAGTCGGTTCGGATTGAGGGATTTGAGGCTCGATCGCATCAATCAAAATGGTAATATTATCGGGTTGATCAAAGTCGGATCAGATCGAGGGATTCAAGGCTCGATCACATCAATTGAAATGAAAACATTATCGGGTCCATCAAAGTCAGTTCAGATCGAGGGATTCGATGCTCGATCGCATCAATCGAAATAGAAATATTATCGGATCGATCAAAGTTAGTTCGGATCATGGGATTCGAGGCTCGATTGTATAAATCAAAATGGAAAATTATCAGGTCGATCAAAGTTAGTTCAGATTGAGGGATTCAAGGCTCGATCGAGTCAATCAGAATAGAAACATTATCGGGTCGATCAACGTCTGGTATGTCTAAAAAATTTTTACATTTTTCGTGTTTTTGGTGCAAATCAAGTGTTTAAGGTATCTGTGGATTCATAAAGTCGAGAATAACATTTATATGGTGTCAAAGCCAACATTCTAACATGTTTCGGGCATCAAATTGAAGAGAGAAGAAACTTGGGTTTAGGCAAAGGATCTCAAATCAAACAATAATCTATATAGGATTTAAGATATGATAAGGGCATGCTTTAATCATCAACAATCCAACAAATTAATACATAATTTAAGATAGCATGCTTGATTGGATAATGAGAGGGGAGTAGGATTTACCTTGAAATGGATTTCAAAATCGTAATTGAGATGATGGCTAGCATTCCCTCTCGATTTCCCTTAAATTCAACATTTTCCGAACATTGTTGTCCCATAAATTTTCGAAGTGTAGAGTGAGAAACAATTTTGCAAGAGTTTGGGATCAAGTTTGAGGGTGAAGAAATGAGGGGTGAGACCCTCTATTTATAGATGAGGGAGGGCATGTCATGACAAAATTGATGATGTCATCGAACAGTCTCAAAACCCTTGGCACCGCGTATTCGACCGTTTCAATATCCGATTTTTGATCCAATTGAACAAAAACATTTCTACAAAATTGACAAAGCATAATTTGCTCAGATTGTCAACTTCTGAATCATATTATCATTCGGGATTCATGACATCATAATCTGATCTTCTCAGTAAATAGTAAAACCACGGTAACTTTTACTCTACGCATCTAATTTGAAAGAATCCCCATGAACTTTTCTATCATTTAAAAGCATATTTATCATCATGTGATGACAAAATAAGAATTCGAATTTTTTCAAGGTTTTTTAATAATAAAATAATTGTATAATACGAGAAAAATTTATACGGAGTGTTACAGAACTGTATTTGCGTAATGGCTATTGCACTGTTGTTGTCGTAAAAAATTGGAATGGCTTTACTAGACATTTTGTAGTCGCGCAGTTGTTGCTTGATCCAAAGCAGTTGAGCATAACAGCTGCCTGCAGTTACATTTCAGCTTCATATGTGGAGGTGGCGACTGAGTGTTGTTTCTTGTTGAACCAAGAATCAACTTGTGACCAAGGAACTGCATGTTCCGCTAGTACTCTTCCGATCTCTTTTGCATCCTCCAAAATCTGAATCTGAATAGCCTTTAAGAACTAAGCTATCATCTCTGGGATACCAAATTCCTAGGGTGTCAATTCCCTTTAAATATCCAACGATCCGCACAGTTGCATCCTTACTAGACTTCTTCAAGTTGGATTGAAATCTCACACATACTCCAACCGCATAGCTGATGTCAGGTCAACTAGCAGTTAGGTATAGAAGTGACCTGATGATTCCTCGGTAGGCTGTGGGGTTGACTCATTCTCCTTCTTCATCAAGTGTCAGCTGGGCACTTGTACTCACGGGAATCCTGAGAGTCTTGGTCTTCTCCGGGCAGAATTTCTTGTCAGCTCTCGGGTATAGTTTTGTTGATTGATGAAGATCCGTTGCAGCATATGCTTCACTTGGAGTCCAAGAAAAAAGGACATCTTACCCATCATACTCATCTGGAAGTTGCCTTGCATCAGTTGGGCAAACTTTTTGCACAGTGCTGGGTTTCTTGATCCAAAAATGATATCGTCCACATATATCTGAACTAATAGCATGTACCCATCATTTTCGACTTATAAGAGAATCATGTCGATATTCTCTTTCTGGAATCTGTTCTTCAACAGAACCTGGGACAAGGTCTCGTACCAAGATCGAGGAGCTTGTTTTAAGCCATAGTGGGCTTTTTTGAGGCAATACACTTTGTTTTCTTGCTTAAATCTAGGTGGTTGTTCCACGTATACTTCTTCAGTGAACTCACCGTTGAGGAAGGCACTCTTCATATCCATTTGATAGACAACGAAGTTGTGGTGAACTGCATATGCTAGAAATAGCCTGATAGCTTCAAGTCTCACAACTGGGGCAAATGTCTTATGGAAGTCAATCCCTTCACATTGAGCATATCTTTTTACTACCGGTCGTACCTTGTTGCGGGTAACTACTCCATTTTCATCACGCTTGTTCTTGAAAATCCACTTGGTTCTGATCACCTTTTGATGAGAAGGACGATCTACCAAATACCAAATATTGTTGCGGATGAATTCAACTAGCTCTTCTTGCATTGCTGAGATCCAGTCGGGGGATGCTAGAGCGTCCTCCAACTGGAAAGGTTCTATCTGGGGTAAGAAGAAAGAAAAGAAGGCTTCGCAAGATCTGATGCGTACTGGATCAGCTACATCATCCAGAATGTCTTCAGCTGGATGATCTCTCAGCCAAAGAGGAGACTGAATAACTTCCACTGGGATCAGCTGATCTGCAGCTACGTTGCTGGGTGCAGCTGCAACTAGGATATCCACCAGGTTATCAAGGATTAAGTCCTCCGTCACAGTTCGTCCTTCAAGAACTGGGGTTCCAGTGGTTCCCTCCATCACAGTTCTATATCTAGGAACTGAGGTTCGAGTCGTTTCCACCTCAGTTGTTATACCAGATATGTCTTCAGCAGGAGTTGTGAATGGATGAGCTGTTTTGGTACTTCATTCAGCCTGGACTCCAACTTCAGTTGGGATTCCTCCTGCTTCAATCGCACCTTCGACTGGATCATACATTGAGGTTTCTTTTAAGGTCTCAGCGATAACTTCTGCATCACAAATGTTCTCAGCCATTTGGACTTTGGCTGAGGAGACTGATCTTGAGTTGTGGTTCCAGAAGTGTGCCTAGTTGGTTCAGTTAGTTGCACACCACGGGTGTTTTCTAACTGGACTTCAGCTTCATCGGCCTCTGGACAGCTCAAGATCAGTTCAGCAATATTCCTACACACTAGAGAGATTTATAAAAAATAACATCGCATGTTATTTCCACAAGAAGAGTTGTCTTGTTAAATACCCTAAACGCCTTTTGAGAGGGGTATCCATATCCCAGGAAGACACCCTCATCAACTTTAGGTGAGAAGGTTTTTAACTTCGACTTCCCATTATTTTGGATATAACATGGACAACCAAAAGCTCTAAGATGAGTTAGTGAAGGCTTACGACCCTTGTACACCTCGTAAGGTGTTTTGTTTAGTCGAAGATTGATGGAGAGACGATTCTGAGTGTAGCAAGTTGTGCTGACTGCTTCAGCCCAGTAGCTTTGACTAATCTTGGCCTCAGATAACATAAATCGCACAGCTTCCTTCAGGGTCCAATTCCTTCTTTCTACAAGACCATTCTATTGCGGTGTCCTTGGAGCTGAATGTTCGTGACTGATTCCTTATTTCACCTATAAGTCCCTAACTAGCCCATTCCAGAATTCTATCTTGTTGTCCGATCTGATCCTTGTGACTTTGCAGCTCTTCTCATTCTAAATCTTCAGGATCAGCTTCAGTAGTGTCATCTTCATTTCAGCTTTGCTCCACAGAAACCCTACCCATATATATCTTGAGAAGTCATCTATCATCACCAAGGTGTAGCTCTTGCCTCCTACTGATAGGGGAGTAACTGGTCCAAATAAGTCCATGTGAAGAAACACCAAAACTAGAGACATACTTGGTTCTACTGTCTTTCTTTGAAGGAGGCCTTGGTCTGTTTTCCCAGCTGGCAGGCTCCGCATACTCCTTCTTTCTTCATTACTTCAGCCGGCAATCCTTCAACCAAATTATGTTTTACCAAGTAGTTGATGGTCTTGAAGTTGAGATGATTAAGTCTCTTATCTTATGCCATAACCAGCTGACTTCTGTTGAACAGCGAGAAGCTAGGCCAGAGCTGGGGCTCCCACTACCAGTCGACGATGTATAGTCCTCCTTTACGAATACCTCGGATGACTACTTCCTTGGATATTCTGTTCTTGATCTGGCATTCAGTCTTCGTAAACACCGTCTTGTATCCATGCTCTCCAAGTTGGTTGATGCTCACTAGGTTATGCTTCAGATTTACCACGAGTAAGGCACTATGAAGGGTAACTCAATTGATCTTCACAGTTCCAGTTGCGATTATCCTCCCTTTGGAGTTGTCCCCTAATATTACTGAAGGCCCATTGACTAGCTTGATATCTGACATAGCTTCCTTTATCCCAGTCATTTGCCCTGAGCAGCCGCTGTCAAGGATCCATAGTTCTATTTTGCTTCGTGACTGGCTACTCCTTTTTGTGACCTGCAGTCACAAAGAAGGATGATTTAGATCCCCATTTTACTTCGGGTCTTGAAGGGTCAACATGGTGCTAAACCCTTTAGGGATCCATACTTGTGTTATTTTTATCTTTCTAACCGACTGAGCAGTTTGTTTCACTGTTTTCTTTTTCATTCTTAGTTCAAAATGCACACGATTATGATGTTTCATATTAAATTGTGCATTTGTATGTGAGTTATGCTTGGGAACTAGGTTCCACGAATAACCTCGAGAATTAGATCCTCGAACAACTACTTTGGACTTCTTAGGAATATATCCCAGTCCTCGGCAGTTGTTTCTCTCACACTGCTAACTATACTTAGGCATTCTGAGTACTTCCCCTTGCGGGTGTCGGCTGGATGAGGGTCCCTAGTTTTGTTTCCCAATGTTGGGGTGTCTCCAATTAGCTTTCGCATAGCTGGGGTAAGGAGTATATGTTGCCTAGGCAGCTGGGTTTCCCTTCGGTTAAACAGCTCTGGGGAGGGCAGCTGACTTTTAGTCAACTGAGCACCCTTCAGCTGAACTGCCTTGGGAGCTGCAGCTGGCCTAGATGACTGGCCAGTTTGTGTTTCAGCTGGGAGAAACACAATCTTCTCCTTACCATTATTTATGCACAAGATGTTTTTGTTACTTAAAACTAATGGATCGTGACCCAAATTAACTTTTTCTGTGCATGCTTTTTGTATGGGAAGAAATATGCTCCTAATCTCTCGAGCTTTTATTAAATGATAAAAGAATTTTATTCTGCTCGAAGTTTTTCAGCATCAAGGTTTCCAGCTCAGCTGTAAGAGCTAAGCTTTGTGCCCTGAATTTTCATTGACTACCTTCAGTGACTGAGCACTATCCAACACGACAGTCAGTTTCAAAATTTGCTCCTTTAAAGAAGCATTTTCATGCGTGATTTTGCTTTGCAGCATGCACATGTATTTAAAATCTTCTGAAAGTGATTCTAATTTTAGGTCCTCGGAGTCCGAATGACGTGACTCCAAGTCATCGTTTTCGTGATCAAGCACATCGAAAGCTAGGGAAGTTTCAGTTACCACTAGGGGTGAGCAAAACTGAATCATGACCCACAAACCAAATCAAATCGAAGGTTTTGGGTGGTTTCAGTTCGGTTCAAAAAAAGTTAGGATTTGGTTCGGTTAAAATTTTTTTAACCGAAATAGGTTTCGGGTTGGGAGATTTTAGATTTGATTTTACCCCCAACCGCCCAAAATCTCAAAATTATATTTTATTTTTATTTTTAATATTATAACTCTAGTATTTTTTATATTATTATTATTTTTATCTAATCCTAATATTGATTTGAAATGATAAATTTGGGAATTGTGATTGTAGATTATGTTTAGTATGTTTTGAAAGACTAAAATATTTTTTTTGAATTAAAAAAATATATAAAAAATAGATTCGGTCAAAACCAAACCAAAACTAGAACCGAAGCTTCGGTGCGGTTCGGTTTGAATATTTTTCAGCGGTCAGTTCGGGTGGAACTTTAAAAAAAATTGGGTTGGCGATTTAAATGGTTCGGTTAGATTTTTAACAGAACCGACCGTATGATTACCCCTAGTTACCACATCCTCAGCTGAGGTCAAGGCAATTCTGGTTCATTCTTCCCTTATATCGGCCATGAATGCTACCAGCTGCTCATCTTTGTCCAAGCTGGCAGCTGACTAAGACTCCAGAACTTCATCATCATATGAATGTCGGGCATTTCAGTCCTGGTGATCATGGCTTCGGCATAGGCCTTTGATACTCTCCTTTAGAAGCTTTTCTTCAGCCTCGCTCTTTCTTCTTCTCCTATCTGCGGACAACTGAATTTCAAATGATTAGGAGAGCCACATTCAAAGCAAGTGCGTTGCTTCCTCCTCTTGAACAGCTGTCTGGGCTCTGCTCTTAGCCTTCTCCAGCTTGCTTGGTGATGATTCTCATTTGTTTTTCAAGCTTCTACACTAAACTGGCTGGAGATTTCTCAGCTGACTTTGAGGGTTTGTCAGCTGGGGTTGATGATGAGAAAGGCTGTTGTGTCGGCTTGCACAGTGAGAATGACTTCTTTACAATGAACAAGGTTGCATCCTCTAGCTTTGACAATTGTTGGGTACTCTTCTTGGCTTCATGCTTATTTAACTGAGCCAGATCAAACTCATGTGCTCGCAGAGAGGCAAACACATCTTTAGTGGGCATCTTTCACAGGTTTCAATCCTTGAGGGTTGTGAACTTTACGAACCAGTCTTCTCTCGGCATCCTTACAAAAATCTTTACATTCATCTCAGCTACGAGGTAGGTTCTGCCAGAGCCGAGAGCTCACTGACTATGGAATTGAATCTGGCCTCCATCTGCACGATTGATTCTCTAGTTAGCATAGCGAATGATTCGTATTTTTCTACACACCTGGAGTTTGTTTCTTGTGATCTGCTCAGATTCTTTGCATAGCTCTTCAAGGAAATCTCATATTTCCTTGGCAGAATCACAATATCCTTCATTTGATCCTGATCAACCGTTGAGAATATAATATCTTGAGCAAGATATTCCAATTGGTGGTGATCCTTTTCCTCTGACGTGCACTCTGCATGTGGCTTCTCGACATACTCGGGCTAATCACTGGTTTGGCGATTTGTGTTGACCTTCTCAATCCAGATCGGGCCTTATTCAATAACTAGTCACATGTCCTCATGCTGACTGAGAAGATGAGAATTCACTTGTCTCTTCCAGCTGGTATAATCTCGACTGAAAACTTCGGCATACGGGTAGAAGCCATCTTAATAATCAACCAAGAAAAATTGCCCTACTCGCAACAAAAAATTTAAGGATATGGATCTGGTCCTTAGTGACACAAAATAGTTCGTCTTTTGGACCATCTGCTCTGATACTAGTTGTTGGTCCCAAGTCAGAAATTATGATAGGTTGCGGAAGCGTTAGTAAATAATTGCAGAATTAAAATGAGCCCTTTATGCCTCAACTGACTTGTAAAGGAAAGTCAGATGGCTCTTTAAAATATTTGTTATCGAGTAGGATTTAGAGATTGCTTTACAGTTATACTCCAGCTACTGATGATAGTTGGGTTTCAAACACGTAGAAAATTAATACAGAAAGCTGTAAATGGATAGGATATTATAAAGGTTCAGATGTAAAATATCTTACGTCCTCTGTTTCTTCTCCACGAAGGGAATTCACTATAATTAATTGTACACGGTAAGTTATCATAGGTTACAACTAACTATCTTCTGCAACGAAAAACCTCGAATTTCTTGGTCACAGGCACAGTTGAGCTGAAGTTTTACCGGAATCCTCTTAGGCTTCTGCTCAGCGGAGTTGAAGGTTTGTGTTACCTTCACATATGTTGGATCGAGTAGATGATCGATGTTCTCAGATAATGATCTGAGGAAGGTCTCGAAATCCTTAGTTGTGGACAACTTTGGATCTCTGGTTGACTCAAGTAAGAATACTCGAAAAGCTAGAATGCTTTAAAGAGAGAGAGATCTTGAATGCAAAAGGTTATGGGTATCGGTAACCTTCTCTCTTTTGGTGACTCCTCTATTTATAGGCTTCAGATTTGAATAGTAGCTGTTAGAAACAACAGAAAAATTCTTTCTTTTAGACGTCAAGAATTATGATCGTTGATGTACTTGTTGCAGGCTTTATTAGCTCTTTATTCAGTGGATATTCATTTGTGGTTATTATCCGTTGGATGATAACTGGTTGACTAACTACCTTTTAAAAAAACTTTTTGTTAAGTCAACTTTGCTGTTCTTCTGAGCAAGTTTGATATACCTGTTATGTCTCATAGTTGTACGAGGGACAACTGGGCTTTAAGGTTGACTTGAACTGAGATTCAGCTGCCTTTGACAGTTAGCTTTAGGCAGTCAGTTATGTCTCTCTCTCAGCTATCAGTTCTAAAAGACTTGAAGTTGGGTTTATCACAACTGATTAACCAGTTGTGGTTTTTAATCTCACAGCTGAAAGAGTCAGTTGTGGTTTCTCACAGCTGTATAAACACAGTTGTGGTTTCCAATTGAACTTGATCTTTTTAAAACTTCAGGTCTTGAATTCTTCCATCTCCAACTCTCCGCGAAACTAAGCTATTATAAATTCAATCCTATATATGATTATATACTTAGATCGGTTCTATAATAATGGTGTTTGACAACACTCAAAATACAATGATTTCTAACACTTATCATGCCTGAAAATATAAGAAACGCGTAATCTCTACGAATAAAATATACTAATCCAATTAATATATTTTTATCTAATTAAATTTACGGGCTAAGATTATACTAATATGAAAATAATAAAAATAATTTTGTTTTTATTTTGACATATCAATTTGTAATTGATTTGCCAATTGATGATTGATCGCTAAAATATTTTACTAACCAATAAGTGTACGGTGCAATTGCATATAGTAGAGAATAAGGTCGTATTCCACGAGGACTGACTATCGAAGCAATTTAATTACCAGAAATTCTTATTGCTATTATTTAGACGACCGAATTTAAAGATAATTAGTTAAACAAGACAAGAAGATTAAAACGCAATTAAAATGATTAAGCAGATAAAAGATTTGAGTTTAGAATGAGCAACTATATTCCAGAATCAGTTTTCAAAGGATTAATCTATAAAAGTGATAGCCAGATAAAACAAATTATTCAGTTTGTCTAGAACAATCACCAAATTAGTTGAAGTCTTCTCTCGAAACAAGTAAACAGTAGATTACAAGTCAAGACCAATATCTCTATCTAGTCGCTAACATGTAACTTTAGAAAGATCATAAGATTCAAGTTCTCACAATAATTCTCTTTTACTCTCGAATGTTAAATTATTGCGGTCTTTATTACTAATCGCATAACAATCCTCGTCTGTCAAATGTTGGATTACTATGTAAACTAATGACAAATTGGTGATATGACAATCAATCAAGCAAAGAAAAGTAAAACTGAATTAAATTGCCAAAACCTAAGTCTCATGTTAGAAATCAAATACATCTACCCTATAACCCTAAAACATCAGAGTTTTATCCTGACATCGTAAAAACGAAAACTAAAACAACAACAATAGAGTTCATGGTGAAGAAGAACTAAAGAAATCAATTGGTGATTCCATCGTGCTTCGCCTGGACTCCGAGATCTCTCTCCAGCTTCCTTTCTCTCCAAGATGAGTGTGAATCTCAAATTTCCCCCCTTGTCACGTTGTTGGACTCTCGTTTTATACTCATGGCTCGAATTCATGAAAACAGGCCCAAAATCACGAAGAATCTCGGTCAGACGCATATTCTATGCGTGGTGAGGCACGAGCCGTGCGTAGCCTCTGTCTCACAGCGCTGGTCACGGCCAGTGCATGTGGGAGGCAGGGGCCGTGCGCAGCCCCTGTCCGCCTGCAGCGCGAGTTCACAATTTTGGCTCTAACTTTCACATCGGGACTCGCAATTGAGTGATTCAAGTTGTGTTGGAAAGATAATTCAAAGAGCTTTCCAACCATATGCATTAATGAGGAAAATTCTAAGTACAATGAGAGCTTGACCCATTTTAGTACCTTACTCCAAATGCTTGTTTTTCGTATGTTTTCTCTTATTTTTCCTTCACAAGCTTAACAAACACATCAAACAACCACACATATAATAATATATCACCTTATGACCATAAACTCACATTTTCATCAAAAATAGAAACATAAAACTCATTTCCAAATATGAAAAAATCGATGTTTATCAATGATGCATTAACAGTGAACAAGATTAGACCAACTCTCATGCTCCACGTCAATTGTGATTGTCCCAGACTCAATTCAAGTTTACCAGTTATTTAAAAAGTAACAAATGGATTTATCTGGTTTTGCCTAGTGGTGGATTTCACACAACCTTTGTCATGTATCCAGAGCAATAGCCATACACCATCAATTTTGGAGAATTGCCGTGATTGTTTCAAAAATCAATGACGGCGGTTGTTTCAAAAAATAGTCAATCATGTATACTTTCGGTAGGTTGAAAACCTAATCAATTGATCCATATAATTAATTAACATGTGAATTAATTATAAATCAAGCCCCGGGCTCTTATACCACTGTTAGATTTCATTGATCTCATCTAATGAGTGCAACGGAATTAAATTAATGAATAGATTATAGATTTATAACTA
The DNA here is from genome assembly GCA_001278415.1 of Ocimum tenuiflorum. Taxonomy (NCBI): domain Eukaryota; kingdom Viridiplantae; phylum Streptophyta; class Magnoliopsida; order Lamiales; family Lamiaceae; genus Ocimum; species Ocimum tenuiflorum. The sequence goes on along the minus strand of AYJT01018915.1, from coordinate 2,575 downwards.
ATCACATACGTAGAGATTTACATGTAGAAACATAAAAGAAACCACTTATAGTTTCTACCGTAGATCCAAGCAATCCGAAACGACGATGTCACACGGTAAACGGATTTACAACTATTCGGTATACACGTGCTGAGTTGATCAGGTGTAGAGTCCAACTCATGGTGTACGTTCAAACCAGGAACCCTAGGAATTCCCGATGAGAACTCAGATGTGTATTTTGCGAATTGGTGGGAAAACAAATTTCTCTCATCGAGAGAATACAAAAGGCAGCGTTAGTTCTTTAGATTTCTACATCTCATAATTTGATTCTCAGTAAGATTATATAGTATCTGTTTTTCATATCTGATTAATTAATTAATAATTCAATTATTAATATATTTAATCATGTTGATATATATTACCATAATATCATTTCTTATACTAATCCAATTAATATATTTATCACTAGATATATTTAGAAGGAATATATCTTTTCTAATCTAATTAGGATGACAAATCTTAATATATATCTTTCAGATAATGATGTTTGGAATTGGACATCACATTTTATAATCCAATTATTTCCTTACTGTTTCTCTTTAATTTATTAAGCATAATTCTGAATTTTATGTTGGAGGTAGCAGGAAATTTCATTATTATACTATTTATTTATGTCGCCGTCGAATTTCTTATACATGTTATTATATGTAACTAAATAAGTTTAAGCGCGTGTGATTATACCTTGTGATTACTCAGCAAAGCTTAATCCAACTATAACATCTTGAAAAGTAGGAGATCCGTACATTCATCTCTATATAAATCAATGGTATTCGTGTAAGTAAAATTAATTTATCACCTTTATCCATTATTAATAATAATTTATGAACGAATGAATATTTTTTTTAGTTATTATAAATTTTATTTATTATGGAATATTATACTATTAGTTATATTAGCTTTGTTTTTAGATTTGAGGGTTATTATTTTAATAAATAGATAAATACGATCAAAAATGAATATTGGCGAACCAATTCCGTAGAAAGATGAGTCAACTGAGTTGGGATAATAATGAAGTAAGGATCTCATAATTGAAAGTCCGTAATTGAAGCTATATTAGCGCTCACCAACAAATATTATAATTGGCTTTGCGTGGTTTTGTAATCATGCATGGTGGTTGACATATTAATTAATTCCTAATAGTAGACTTTTAAGCCATTGACTTTGTTTTAATTCAAATTTTTGTGTACGGAAGTGTGACGTTAAGAGCAGGACGACAAATTTTACGGTGTAAATGATGGCACTTTCATAACACAATTTTTTGTCAAAACAAAAATAAAATATTTCTAACTCATGAAAATCCAAATGGAGGGAACAGTATCTCGCGTAATGTAAGCAGTGAAAACAGCACATGCAAGACAAAAGAAAAACTAGTTTCGAATGCATATTTAATATTTAAAGGATAGGGTGTTTATAAGTCGAAATGCAATTCTTAGATGATAAATGATAATAAATTTAGATCATTTAATTTTTAATGGACGGATAAGATTAACCCTTTCGTATAAAGTTATGCATGATTGTATTTACTCAAATTTCAATTATTAAATCTCAAAATCTGACGGATATTATTCATTATGATTTATCACCTACTATACACTTATCATCTGACTACCGACTATATATATTGTTGAATAAACAAAAATGATGGAGCTGAAAGTGTACCTTCGAATATATTCAAGTAATCATTATTATAGCCTATTAAAAGAAAGTTATCATTATTTTAGATTGTTTAGTCCAATAAAAATAGAGATTTTGAGTTTTGTAGCAACCGATCACCTTTTCTAATTAGTTTTATAGTTTAAAATAAATAAATAGAGCATAGGCGTTTACAGTAGAGTAGACACCAAGGGCATATTCATATTATTATAATTGAAAACTATATATTCTTAACATCAAAAAGTATCATTTGTCAAATATTAAAAAAGAAGAAGAATAGAAACGAGTGATATTTTTGGAGTCATAGAAATGGAAAAGAGTGATATTTTTGGAGTCCTAGAGGTGTCACTTTTATTACTGGAGACATATTGTATTATGAGGGCATAATTTTGTTGGTACGGAATCCAAGTGACACTTTTTGTTACACATTAAATTTTTATTATTTATCATTCAGTGTTTATTTTCAATTTTTATATTTTATGATATTTGAATTTTTAGCATCCAAATTAAGTTTCATAATATTTTTTTAAAAATAATTATAATCTTCAATTTTTAATAATGAATAATTAACCATAATTAAAAAAAAATATTATGCAGCATAATTGGATCTCATTATCTATAATATTAAATTAAATCATAAAAATTTAAAATTGAAAATAAATATTAATAAAAATAATAATAAAATTTGAGTTGTAATGCGGAGTATAATACAGAGGTATAATGGGTATCAACACTTTTTTTAAGGAAGTCTCCAGTTAGACCGTCTAAATTGTTTAGGCGGGTTTGAGTTTAAAATTCAAGAGGTATATGAGTTTGGATTTAGAATCCAAAGTGGATATGGATTTGGATTGGTGGAAATGAACTATATAGATCCGCCTAAATT
>AYJT01018893.1:0-10672 GCA_001278415.1 Ocimum tenuiflorum | reverse complement strand
GGTGAAGATATGGAGAGTATCTGGGCATGGTGCACCACACCACCCCCCACCGCCGCAGCACCACCACCATCAAAGCGAAACGGCCTCGTTTAATTCCAGTCACAACTTGTCGACGCAAACTAGTAGGACGACGGCGCAAAGGAGAAACTACTGAACATTAAGCATGCGTAGAAATTGGCAAGAATTTGTCTATGTGTCTACACGTGCGGATATCTTGTTAGCTCGAATTCTATGACAGGTGCCTAATGCTTACATAATAAACCATGTAAAAATGTAATTGTGCATATATATTCGATATACACTTTCTCATTTTGTATGCTACTTTTATACTTGCGATTGTACGGACTAACGTGATACTAGCGTATAAATTTGTGTCAAATTTTCGAGTTCTGTTTGAAGTTATCACAACTATTTAATGTTCATTTTATGATATAATTAATAAAATTATCTGTATATTGGTTAAATATATTTAAAAAATTTTCATCGATCATATTATAGATAATTACCTATCCATTCGATTGCTTCTACAAGAGCAAATACAAAACCTAGAAGCAGCACTTTGATTTAAAAATTGAACCCAACTTAAATAATAAAAGAAAAACAATTATTTTTACACTTCTGAAAATAAATTAATTGTTGAAATGAAAAAAAAAATGAAATTGAAGAAAATGTGATGAAAAAGTAGCATAAACATAATTTTGTTGTCATTATGTATTGGATAGGTATAAATTAGAATATAAAAATATTAGAAAATAAAATTAATATTGGTGATGATGTCCCACTTTATGAGATGTAATAGGAAATAAATAATGAAAGATGTTAGTGGTGATATTACATTTTCTAGAGGACATATGACAAAAGTTATAAATATGTTAAACATTTTGCTAACGCACACGCATATATATAAAAGGTCGTGCTACAGTGAAAACCGGTCTTTTGTATGTTATCTTTGTTTTCTTAGAATGGTGCAAATCTAATTGAATTACACAATAAGGCTCCTATTAGGAATATGATCGTATTTTGATTGATGTTAAATACCATAAGCGTAGCTGATTAATATAGAACTGATCTTAGATTATAATATGTTTAGGATTGAATTTGAAATAGCTTAGGTTTGCAGAGAGCTGAAGCTGGAAGAGTTCAAGACATGAAGGTTATGAAAATCGAGTTCTGAGACACCATAGCTGTGAGATATCACAGCTGACTTCTTCAGCTGTAAGATATCATAGCTGAGTATAAAGTCCACAACTGATCAATTAGTTGTGATGAATACAGTTGAGAGATAGAGAGACTAGAATACTCCAAAGTTGACATCCAAATCAGCTAATTGTCACTTCAAATGAAAGGTTGAAAGACAATTCTCAGTCAATCTTGAAGCACAATTGACTCTAGTGAACTGAAATTCAAAAGATGAATATAAGAAATGACAAGACGTGCTGCAGAGCTGACTTACCAAATTGTACAATAAAAAGGTAGTCAGTCCCCAGTTATTCTCAAGCGGATAATAACTTTAGCGGAATATCCAGTGGATAAAGAGGTGAAAAAGCCTGCTACACGTACATCAACGACGTGATTTATAGAAGTCGAAAATGAGGAATTTGTCCGTTGTCTTACAACAGCTACTATTTAAATCCATCATCTATAAATAGAAGAGTTGAAGCAAGAAGAAGAAGTTACGAATTACGATTCACGCGCACAGATTCTAAGCCATCTGCAATCTAACTCTCACAAACTCTTTAAGCCATCTTCCAAGTTTCTAACTCGAGACACATTTCGGTGATCCAAAGCTTTCAGCTGAGGATACCGAGATGTTCTTAGATATTCTTTGTCTAAGAACAACTTCCAAATCCAATCCTAGTTCACGAAGAGAACTAAAATCTTCACTTGCGGGTGAAGAAGCCTATGAAGTGGATTCCGGTAAAGCTTCAAAGATCAGTCGTGCCTGCAATCGAGGATAGAAGAGATCCTCTGTTTCAGAAGAATCTAAATTGTAACCCTGTGTTCAAACACCATATACAATTAGGATTAGTGGATTCCCTTCTTGAGAAGGAAGAGAGGACGTAGGATTATTTACATCCGAACCTCTATAATATCATGTGTCATTTACAATTTTCATCTAAGTATTTGTCTAAGTATTTGAAACTCAGCTAGCAAGTAGTAGCTGGAGTATAACTGTCAACAAATCTAAAACCTACTCTATAAGAAAACACATTTTCGTTGATCCAGCTGATTCAGTTAACAAGTCTGCCAAGAAAAAATTTAGGCTCCCCATTTGCTCAACTGTTTCATTAAACTAACACTTCTACAAAGCAACTATTTCTGATTTGGGACCAACAACTCCATTTATTTACGTTTTGTTTTTCAAAAGAGTGCACTTCACTTCTTTTAAAAAGTTATTCCCTCAAAAATAAATTCAAAATTCATTTATACTTTTTCTCTTTCATCGACAGAAAATGCAAACACACAGTTTTTCTAACTTTTTTAGGGTACTTCAGTTTTAATGACAGACTTGAGTAAGACATAGATCAGAGTAAAGATGAGTTCAGTAAGTTTAGTGCAGGACATTAAGAAAATTGGTGACAAATACATTGATGAATATACCTCATTCTCCTTTTAAATCTTATTCCCGACTCTTATAGTGATGTTAAATTATGCTAGAGACTTAGTGACTCTAGATACCGTCATTAATGGCCTTAAGAGAAGAGAGCTTGACTTTATAGACCATTTGTGAGTAGGAATGTTAGTTGCAAGAAGAAAGCTACGCATGTTAGGGGTAGAAATAGCTCGAGCAGTAGGATCTTCAAAGATAAGAAGTGGTCAAAGAGTACAAGATAGTACTATAATTGTGGTGAGTTTTGTCATTACCTTAAGGAGTGTCATAAACTAATGACGTCTTCTTGGTTTTCTTGCTCCTTAGTTTGAGGTGGAGCTTTGTGCTCATTTTCATTGTCTTTGAGTTGTTACTTTGTGTGCTTTGTGCATCTATTTTAAGCTTCTATGCCTGTTTTCATAATAAAATTATGGGGAAACATTATGCTAGATTTCATTATGTGAGTTGGTGCATGTTGAGCATGTTTCATTGTTTTGCTTTGTGAATTGTTTGATATGCTAGTTTAGGTGTTTATTCCCTCTATTATGCATCTTAGTTCATTATGAGGTGGATTTTTTCTCTTATTTACGACATTCATTGTCTTTATGTCTTTACATGCCTTTGTGTTTTGTCTCTTCGTGAGTCGGGCGTTATCTATGTGGTTATGTTTGTGGAGTCACTTTGGATGCAGTTTTGATTCCTATTACATGATGGTATTATACACTATTTTACTTGTATGAATTATTCTTATGCATACAAATCAATAAAGATCAATCACATTTCTAACAAAAAAAATCATTTGCTGGAATGACTTGAAGGACCGATTCTTTCCACAACTGAGACTGAATAAAATATAAACAGAGACAAGCTGGTGAGAGATGGTCATTCTGAAAGCATAAAGAGGGCCATCTCCTATCCAATTATAGAACCAGAAAGAAGAGTTGCCTCTTTAAATATTCACACGCGCCGATTGAATTAACAGAACCTAGCCGCTTCTATGAAGTTTTTGAGTACTTTGAGGAAAAGATGGGGGTTAAAAATTGAGCCCATGGGCAGCTCCGTGTTTTATATTTCCACCACAACATGAGAGAGTAAGCTTGCAAGGTATCCCAATAAATTTACAATCAAGACCGTTCTCATGGATAGGATAGCACACATTCCTCCAAGAGCACCAATGATGATTGTTCCTCCATGATCTGGGGCATTGATTTTAGATATCTTGTTATACTCCATATTTTCCCTTCCTATTTCATTCACTAGTATTAATTTTGTACTTTGTTCAATTTTCTCATGCTTTTATTTTAGTTAATAATTGAGTATAAAATTAAGGTCTTATTTTGTTTAATTGTCAGGAATAACTATAAGTATGAGTCTAATATCGGAGAAAATAAATACGAGTATGGAAATGAAACCCATCATATTAGATTGGTTTGGATGATTTCAAAATATTGGCGAATCATTCCCAAAAGTCCATTCCGAAAGCACGAACCAAAAGATGCATTACTAGCTGCTGAATGGCGGTTACTTAGCATTTACTTCCCTGTAATCAATGATTTTGACCAGTCTAGCTGCAAAAAAAGGAGTATAAATACATGTATCTTTGTCGAAAGTAAGACACATTCAATCGTTGTGCTAAAACATTGAAATAATACCCCATTCTCTCTGTCTCTTTATCGTCTTTTCTGTCAAATTGTTCATCAAAATCTAGTGGAAAACTTCCATCTGGCTTCATCAGATTTTTACCTCAACATTTTGGAACTAGAGGAACGGTCGGATGGAAGACAATCTGGATTTGCATTTGAATTCCACTCACCAAAATGCAAATTCGCGTGGGCCTACTTCTGACAACAATCTCGAGTGAATGATTGCGTAACTCTGACAACAAGTTGCCCCCAACCAGCACTCTATGCAGAACGAAATTGCTAACCTGCATAATGCCAGCATTTGACTCCAAATCCACAATGAGGCCTTACATCAAAACATCAAGAGAATTGCCCGTGGACATCCTTCATAAACAACGATCCTCCCGTTATGACCCTGTTGAATCTATTCCACCAGTTCACTATTGCTACCCATGAAACTCCCATGCCGCAACCTATTTTTCAAGTAAATCACGGATGGATGCCCAATGCTTAGAACTTGCAAGTGAAAACCCAAATCAAACCCGTAGAAGGAGCTGGAGCTGGAGCTGGAGGATGAGGATCTCTTCTGAACCCTATCAACATCGAGGATGATCCAACATCAAATCCCACGGTAGGAGTGTTGAAAAACAAGTTCACCACCTTGGAGAGGTTGCTCCATCACATCCTAGGTGTCCCCACTCCATAGCCAGCAGTAGATAGATCCAGTTCTGCCGATACACCCTCCATGGACGCAATTGCCAAGGTGGAAATACCACCTAAGTTCGCACCTCCGACAATGAAGATATATGATGGCACCGCCGACCGGAGGACCACAGCGTTGTCTACAAGCAAAAAATTCTCTCAGCCGCTATTCCAACTCATCTGTGAGACGATGCATGTGCCGCCACTTCGGATCGAGCTTTACAAGTCCAGCGCTATAGTGTTTGTGAATTTACCTAAGCGTTATATTTTCTCTTTTGCAGGACTGCACCAGGCCTTTCGTAGACAGTACTCCAGTAGCGAAAGATTGAAAGGCACCTTGATGACTTGTATTCCTTGAAACAGCGAGACACGAATGTCTACGAGAATTCATCAGATATTTTAATAGAGAGATGGTGTTGATCCCTCAGCCTCTCCTAGAAACCACCATCTCGGATTTTCGTAAAGGTTTGCGTAAGAATTCAGACCTTTATAAAAAATTAACAAAATATCCGCGCAGGACCATATATTGTGTGCTCAAGAAAGCTTGGGCCCAAGTCCGACTAGTGGAAGACGATACCTACAGAGATCAACGCAGTGCTAAACCATCAGATCAAGTTGACCGTCGAGCAGAGCGTTGAGGTAAAATACACGAACGAAGCTCCGGTACAGCCGTGACGACGGGGATGACCACCCCACGGGTCGATGCGGTGCATGCCGACAAAGAGCAACTCAAACGAATCTTATCAGTGGCTCCAACCAAAATAGTGGAGGTGATGAAAGATCTAGGGAAGGTAGTAAGGTGGCCTCCGCGAGCAAGGAATGGATGTGGCTACTGAGAACCCAAGAAGTACTGCAACTATCATGCTGATCGAGGACATACGACGGACGAGTGCAAAGCCCTCAGGCTAGAAATCATCAAATTACTCTAGAATGGGCATTTGTAAGAGTTCCTCACCGAAAAAGGCAAACAAGTATAGGGATGTAGGAAAGAGAAGAGTGAGCAAGGAGCCACACAGCTGGGGGCTCTAGAGCCTCCCCAGCCCGAACGAACCATCAACTATATCATCGGTGGATCCAAAATTAGCAAAGTCACCAAGGCAGCGGCAAAACCTCACTGTCAGCCAGTCAAGCGTCCGAATATCTACCTAAGAGCTCAACCAGAGACTCATGAGCCTATTTTAGTTGATAATGGCAGTTCGGTTAATATCTTGTTTCTAAGCGCTTTCCAGGATATACATATACCCAGATCCGACATAATAAAGAAAATTACAACATTAATCGGGTTAAGTGGTGAAAAGCATACCACTATCGGAGAAGTTGTTTTACCCGTGTATTCAGAAAGAGTCACTCTTGATGTGAGGTTGCAAGTGGTCGATGCACCAAGCTCGTATAACGTAATCTTAGGAGAACCCTGGATTCATGAATTAAAAGCAATTCCGTCAACCTATCATCAAGCCATAAAATTCCCCACTCCCTGGGGAATTTGAACCATCCAAGGTGAGCAAGGTGCATCTCGCGAGTGATACTACACTAATTTATGTGTTGTTTGCATACATGAACTTGAATTGACACAATAAATATTAAGAGGATTATCGAAAAATTGAGGAATTGAGGAATTGAGCTAAACCCAGACCAGCGAGCCGAGCTAATAGATTTTCTAGTTAACAGAAAGGAGGACTTCGCCTAGAGTCATGCTGACATGACCGGAATTAATCCTGAAGTCATAACGCATAAATTAAATGTCGACCCAAACTTCAAGCCTTTCCAGCAGAAGCGAAGGAAGTTTGCACTGAAAACAAATATCATAATTAACGATGAAGTTCACGATCTAGTCAACATCGATAAGATATATGAGGTTCAGTATCCTACTTGGCTATCCAATGTTGTCGTGGTAACGAAAAAGAATGGTAAACATAGGCTTTGTGTTGATTTCGTTGATTTAAACAAAGCATGCCCTAAAAACCCATTTCCCTTGCCTCATATTGATGTTATGGTTAATTCCACAGTTGGACATGAGATGTTAACTTTTATGGACACTGGTTATAATCAAATTTTGATGCATCCTAAGAACCAAGAAAAAATCGCATTTATTACTAGCCTAGGAATTTATTGTTATAAGTTTATGCCCTTTAGACTAAAGAATGCAGGATCAAGCTACCAAAGGCTGGTAAATAAAATATTTGAAGAACAGATCGGCAAACTATGGAGGTTTACGTGGACGACATGCTGGTGAAGTCCCTGCAAGCTGTTGATCATTTAGACCATCAGAAGGAATGTTTTGACCTCATCTGCAAGTACAATATGAAGCTCAATCTATCTAAGTACAATATGAAGCTCAATCCATCTAAGAGTGCTTTCAGAGTGACTTCGGGTAAGTTCTTTGGTTGCTTGGTCAGTCGCAGGGGGATAGAAACCGATCCCGTTCAGATCGCTGCAATCCAGGAGATTCAATGGCCAGAAAATCCCAAGAATGTGTAATAATCATTCTTTTTGTATGTGTTTGGTTGTGGTTTGTCATTGTTTCAGTCTTTCTTTGTATCATTTTCGACCGAATATCATTATTTTGCTTTCGTTTTGTGTTTCGGTCTTGTTTTTATTTGTTTTGGAGGTTTTCGGGTGAATTGATGAAGTTTAGGAAGAGTTTTGGGTTACCGGTTTCCAACTGGCAACCGCCGATTGCATTGTCATCGATCAAATGTTGTTCTAGAAGGTCTCGGGTAGCCGGGACCGAGATGACGGTTGACGGGACTGAGTCATCGAGCCAAGTGTTGAGCAAAACTCTTGGGTTGTCGGTTGGAACGTGTCGTGCACCGGTTGAGTGTCGTTAAGCTGAGCCGTCGATTGACAACTTAGTACCGTCAGTCGACGGTTCAGTAAAAACTTGGGTCTCCGGCCCAAGTCACAAGTATTTGACCTAGTTTCACCCCAAACCTATAAATAGGGGTTTTGTCGATGGATTTGGGAGCTTCTTTTCTACCTTTTACAACTTTTTTTTCAGTTTAGTTTAGAATACACTTTTAATCGCTTTCTAGATTACAATCATTCCAATTCTTGGATCATGACGACCGATTGATGGATTTTATTGCCTTCATTTACGTTTCGTGTAAGTACATTTTGCTTTCTTAGTTAATAAATTTTTTCTTTCTTTCATTGCTTTCGATTTATTAGTTTTCATGAGTAGCTAAATTTACCAGTGGGATTCTAGGTTTTATGTTTGTAGCAATGGTTTAAATGAATGAGTGAATGAATCGATTGCCAATAATTCTTTGAATCTTTCTAATTTCATTTTCTTTTGTTGAATCAATCAAAAGTTGATTTAATGAGTTTTGAATTAATATTTTTCAAATCAAAAGTTTGGGAAATTAATGGAATTGGATTTCGAAAGGATTCATTAGAGTAGATTAGGTTCGAAACATTTAATTGGCTTTGGTGTTAGAACTTTTGCGAGTTTTTTATTACTACTTGCATTCAATTTGTTCAAAGGTTATTTGGTGACTAATTCCCATTTGTAATTTCTTACTTGCGTTTGTGACATGGTCCTAGAATTCTCATCTTGCTTTCTATGGATTTAAATGTCATTAGATTAGAACCTTTCTCTCGTGATTGTTTGGGTAGACATTAAGGATATCGATACGAATTAGTGCTTGATGATGTTTCTTTACACCTAGTCCCTGAGTTCGATCTTTTTATTATTGTGACCCGTTTTCTGTGTAAGAGAACACGTATTAATTTTTGATGTCATTGCCGAGGACTAGTTTGATTTGTCGTTAACACTAATTTTGTAACACCCCGTATTTTATTTCTGCTAATTATAATTACTATAAATAAATGGCCACCCCTCCCTCGTTACATCCTTTCGAAACATAGCGAAGCTTTTGTGATTTCATTTCTCGAATCATACTTAGAAAATTTCACGAGCCAAACCCATGTAATCCATCGAATCGAAGGGGAAAGCCGGAGGGAGTGCTAGCCATCAACTCAAATCAGAATTTAGCATTTGAGGTAAACCCTTAGCTAAACCCCCTTTATCCTCGTCCTTGAAGAGTATGAATAATCTCTGTTAGAATCATGCTGTTATGCTTCACTTTCGTGTGCCAAATTATTTCTAAACACCCCCTTTCCATTACCATTAAATTTGGATCACTAACCCTAAAATCCTAAATTTTTCACACCCTTTGTTTTGTGCCAAAAACTGATCGAATGTTGTTATGAATCACCTAGTATCCTTAGTTGGAATATTTGGGACTTGTTGATACCTTCATTGTAAAATTTGGATCAAAAACATGAAAAACATAAAAATTCTCGAGAGTTTTCAGGGTGTTTGATCTATCCGATCAGGGCTCGATCGACCTTGAAGATCGAGTGGATCCAGGCCTGATCAACCCGATCCATCGAGAACACCTAGAACACGTCCAAAAATCTTGATGATCGACTCGATCCTCCTTGAAGATCGATTCGATCGATCAAGAACTTTGATCTCACCCAGAAAAGCTTTTCGACCCAATCCGAAACCCGATCGACCATGCTGATCGACCGGATCGACATATGATCGAGTTGATCATCCTTGAACCTTGATTACTCGATCCGAAGCTTGATCAACCATATTGATCGAGCCGATCAATATATGATCGAGTTGATCATCCTTGAAACTTGATCGCTCGTTCCAAATCTAATTGACCTTTGTACACTTCAATAACCTCGGACCTAACATTTTGATAACTTCGAACCTCATGCTTGGTTCATTTTGAACCTCACACTTTGAAACTTCGAACCTCACGCTTCCTTCATTTCAAACCTCACACTTGGAAACTTCAAACCTCACGCTTCATTCATTTCGAACCTCATAATTCGAAACTTCGAACCTCATGCTTCGTACCCTCGAACCGAACCTCGTTCACTTCGAATCGGACCTCATTTACCTCGAACCGAACCCCGTTCACTTCGACCCTAACTTTGATCTATCTCGAACCGAACCTCGTTCACCTTGAACTGAACCCTATTCACTTCGAACCAAATCTCGTTCACCTGGAACCGAACCCTGTCCACTTCGACCCGAGTTCCTATATATTTCAAACCGAACCCTGTTCACTTCGAATCGAGCCTCGTTCCCTTCGAACTAAACCTCATTCACCTCAAACTAAACTTTGATTTATTGCACCCGAATATTAATCATTTTGATCCGAACTTCGACCCATTTCTCAACAAAAACAACAACTAATCATCCCGGTCGAATTCTGATCAACCCAAGTGAGAACCTGTCTCCTTTGAACACTTTTAAAAACCTTGTTCAACTCTACTTCGCGACTCATTGACCGTATAAAAGGATATAAAGAACCTTAACTCGAACTCGTTATGAAGATTTTTCTTGAACCCATTGATATTCTGAGTATCCAACCTAGTCTCTGCTCTGACCCAGCAACTAAAAATATTAGTTAAATACTCCAAAAGATTATAAGATGCGTTATGAAAATTCAGTACATTGTTATCAGTGATTCGATGTCGTACTCACGTCCGTGATTTTATGAAGGTGTACGCTCCATCGAGAGAGCTGTCGAGCCACACCTACCTGTTTATCATCAAGCTAACGAGGACGTGAGGTGGGCTTTCTTATACATAAAAACAACTCAAGTTGCGTTTGTTTACAAAAATCTATGAACTGTGCTTTGTTTGTGAACTTGAATAGTCGGCACTAAATTATTTGCATAATGAACTTGTTTCCTCTGCGCGCCTGATTCAAACAACTCGGTAGGGTGAGACA
>AYJT01018877.1:0-13815 GCA_001278415.1 Ocimum tenuiflorum | reverse complement strand
AATAATACAAACACTTTCTGCGCATTCCCTGAAAACTCCTCCCCGACTACTATAATTAACCCTTCAACCACCTTGCCGGATAGCCGGGAAGTCGTGATGTTTGATGCGACGGTGCAGCCTCAGAAAACGCCGGAGTTACAAACGCCGGACGATCATCCTTACAGCGTGGACTTCACGGAATCGAGGCAGCAATCTCCATTAGCAGCGCCGACGTTTCAAGCGAGTCCGACATTCTCGGCGCAGAATCCGGAGGTGAGTGCGTTTGAGGACGACCCAATAGCAGGAATTTCCGGCGAGGAGGTAACAAGCGACGCCGTGGAACAGCAGAGTTCGATGCAGCAGCAACAATTGTGGTCGCAAAATCAGAACAAGATTCTAGCGAAGAATTGTTCATAATTATGGTGTGGAAATCATTCTGGGATGTAATCCCGTTCTGCAAAAATTGAATATTTTCTATAAATGTTTTCATTGATTTCAAGGAAGAGTGTTGCTGTAAAATAAACTTGTTTGACACCGTGGTTACTCAGCAAACCGAAAAAATAGAATTTGAGGCAAAAATTTAACTCAACTTAAATTATAAATAAAAAATATTTTTTATTTATTTCAAAAAAATTAATATAAAAATAAATTTAAAAAAACAAAAAAGAAAATGACACAACATGACTTAATTGATTTTTTTATTACTTATGTATAAATATATATTATAATATAAATAAATAGAAAAATAAAAGAAAAGAAAATTAAAATAATGTTGATGTGGTGTTTTTGAGATGAAAAGTGGTAAAAATGTAACTTTGATGAATCATTCTATTTTAGTATATCAAGTAGATATACATATATAATACGGATTTAAGCATATGCTAACTCACGTCTAAACGCTAACTAAGAACATATCTTAATCATCCATTTTTATAATCAAATGGTTTACGAAGAAAAAGGAAATGATGTGATGTTTTGAGAGGAAAAATGGTAAAAATGTGATTTTGATGGACTATTATGCTTTATTATATTAAGTATACATATATATATATAATACAATTTAATCATATGTTAACTCATGTCTAAACATTGATGTTAGGAATTAGAATATTTTGATGATATTAGAAACTATGTCAGTAATTTAGAATTGATCTTAGCATGTAACATTGTATAGGTCTGATCTGTAATAACACAGGTTTGCGGAGAGTTGAAGCAGGAAAGTTCAAAACTTAGAATACTTCTGAAGACTTTGCCTACTACGGTAGCTGATCAACAACTATGTCATCCCAGCTGTGAGACGCACAGCGGAAGCTCCTAAGTTGTGAAAGAACCCAACTGCAGTTCTCTCAGAACTGGCAGCTGACTTAAAGACGGTTGACTCCAGAGCTGACTTTTAAAAAGAGAGCTAACATATGAGGAATCTCTTCTTTTTAAGTTAGAAATCAAGACCAGTTGTCTTTTGAACAACTGAGACAAAAGAAGGATAATGAAAGCTGACTTTTGGAATGTCTCCTGAAAAGATATTCTGACAGTAAGTATTATCCAACAATGACTACAATTCGCACTTGTGCACAAAAAAAGGCTAGCAAATAGAACTGAAATTGAAAACAAAAATAATAAAAAAAAACTGCAGCACAGTAAAAGGCGGGGAAATTAGTTCACTATCTTTTATATATATAGATGAGATATGTGAAAAGTTTACAAGAGAACGATGGCTATTGCAAAAAAGAAGTTAGCAAATAAAAACAGAATTGAAAAACATAAAAATTGCAGCACAGTAAAAGACGGAAAATTAGTTAACCATCTTTTATATATATATATAGATGAGATATGTGAAAAGTTGAAAAGATAACGATGGCTACATTGTTCACAAAAGAAAAGTTAGCAAATAGAAATAAAATTGAAAAAAAAAATTAAAAAAAATTGTAACACAGGTGGGAAATTAGTTGACCATCTTTTATATATATATTACACTCGGATCCATACACAATATTATTTATATTATTGACAAGTGTATCAATAAAGAGAGATTACTTATAGTAGAATCTTTCTCTAGTAAGAACTTGATTTATCACCATTAATCTATACACTTGTCAATAATTCAAACAATTTAACACAATGTGTAACATCATTAGGTAAAAGCCATTAATCCACTTAGACTATGATTAGATTTTAGTCCCTTGAAAAAAAATAATTGAAATTTTTTAATTTCATATTCGGTACAATAACGTTGTTACGAATATTTGTATTTTGAGTGATGTCAAACACCATTAGTGTAAAACTGATCTTAGATTGTAATCATATATATGATTGAATTTGTAATAGTTTAGGTTCGTGGAGAGCTGGAGTTGGAAAAATCCAAGACTTAAAGAATTAAGAAGTCAAGTTCTTGCAAACCACAGGGTTCCTATACAGCTGTGAGAAACTACAGCTGACTCCTTCAGCTATGAGATCAAAGACCACATCTCTTCAAACAACTGTGAGGTATACAGTTGCAGTTCAATCAGAACTGACAGCTGAGAGAGAGACAAAACTGAGTAACAAAAAGGCAGTTGAATCTTAACTCAAGTCAACCTTCAAGATCAATTGTTCCTCGTAAAACTAAGAGACAAAAGAAGAATATTAGACTTGTTCAGACTTACAGGAGAGCTGATTCACCAAAAAGTTACCTTAAAGGTATTCAGTCAACCGGTTATTATCCAGTGGATAATAATCATAGCTGAGTGTCGATGGATAAAGAGCAGACAAAGCCTGCAAGAAGTACAACAACAACCATAATTCCTGACGATGAAAAGAGAGGATTTGTCTGTTGTCTCTAACGGATATTATTAAAATCCGAGGCCTATAAATAAAGGAGTCATCGGACGGGAAGAAGTTACTAAACTCGCACATAACAACCTGCACTTCTTTCAAGCTCTCTCTCTCTCTAAAAGATTTTCAAGCTTTCCGAGTTTCTAACTCGAGACCCACCAGAGATCTGAAAGCTATTTTCAGTCGAGGATTTCGAGATCGTTCTCAGACTTTTATCTGAGAACATCACTCACCAACTCGATCAATGTTCAAGAAGGGAACATAAACCTTCAACCTGCCGAGCAGCAGCCTAGGAGGATTCCGGTAAAGCTTCAGCTCAATGGTGCCTGTGACTAAGAACATTGGAGGTTCTCCATTGCAGAAGATAGTTAGTTGTAACACGTGTTCACTCACCGTGTATAACTAATTATAGTGAATTCCCTTTGTGGAGAAGGAAGAGAGGATGTAGGATATTTTACATCTGAACCTCTATAAACATTATGACCATTTACTGCTTTTAGTTCATATTTTTTTAAGTGTTTGAAACCCAGCTACCTTTAGTAGCTGGAGCATAACTGTTAAGCAACTCTATAATCCTACTCGTTAACAAATGTTTTAAAGCAAGTCAGCTGAGACATAAAAAAGACTTACCTAATTCCGCAATTAATTATTAACGCTTTTGCAATATATTATAAACTATGATTTGAGACCAATAATATGAGTAATAATATATTTTAAAAAATTATAATGAAATTGATAAAATCATAAAACTGTACATTACACAATAAATTTTATTGTATATTGTGCGGTTTTATGTTTAGATATATGAGACAATATTCAATTATATTACAAATATGCATCTTTTGTTAAAAATAATACAAATAATCCTAGATTTCAAATAACTGTACAAACTATCAGAAATTGTTCAAATATAGGACGACTTTAATTTGGCGGCACCGGAATGTTGGGTCAGCACGCTGAATTTCAACATCACTCAATATTTTCCATCAAAATAGATTACATGGAAAAATTTGACGTGGCTTAACATTGAGTTACATGGAAATGCAGTATGCTTACTCAGCATTCCAGTATCAGAAATTTGAAATCGTCTTATATTTGAACAATTTCTGATAGTTTGTATATTTATTTGAAATTTTACATAATTTGGCAAAAGTAATATATTTATTTGGTTCATTGGGAGGTTTTAGAGTGTTTTTTTCTTCTAAATTGATAAAAATAAATTTAATCATTAAAAAGTTAGACATAGATTTGAGCTAGTCGATCTCTCATTTCTCAAGATCAAAAAGTTCACTAAATATCTTTTATTTAGATAAAATAAATATTTTATTCAATGTCAATGATCACAATCAAGATCAACCAAAACGGAGAATCTAACTATCAAATGATGAAATCATTACAAGTTACTCCGAACTGAATTAAACCGTGAGTTACTTTATTAATCTCTCAATACATATAATTGAAATCTAAAATAAAAACCTCCCTAAATTCATGTATGGTCTTTACTAAATCCATCAGGAAAATCTTTGAATTGCTATCAGTTGTAACAAATTCCAGCAAAGTATCATAGCAATACGAGAAAATAGGAATCGGGTCCAATTATTTTTGAAGACAAACACCAATAACACAAGCACCTGCTGAGATTTAAGCTTCCGCAGCAACTCTAATATGCACCCTTTATTATCTTGTAGACCGCACAATACCTCCAATACTGAACCAACCTCGACTCTTATCAAAACATGCATTTGCAAGTCCCAAGTTGGGCAAAACCACACATAGCTTCTAAGAGATATCTTCTTCAACACAATGTCTTCCCAAAAAGAAACTATCAATCTTGTAGTGCCAATAAAAATTGACAACATGAGAAAGCTTTGGAACCATCCTCTCAATATACCAAAGTTAAAATCACACCATCCTTTTCAAATCAACTAACACTTGACATACCAACTCATATTCCTCAATGCTCAATCTGAAGCTAATATCTAATCCAATCCTGTTTTTTCCTCTTTGAATTCTCTCAGTAGTCACCCCCCTTCTTCAAATCTATATTATAATTTTTTTGAGTCCAATCTTATATTTAAATGGATTGAAATTCTTGGTAATGTATAATTTATAATAATTAATAAAATTATAATATATTTTTGAAAATTACTAAACAATGACCCAAATATAAACATCATTTTGATACTTTTATTTTGTTAATCGAAAATGTGACTTTATCATCAACAATAATTATTTAATTTAAACTTTTATTTATTAATATCACTTGAAAATATAATTAATTTATAAAACGATAAAATTAATTTAATCAATGTCACTTCCCCGAAAAAATCATCACATCTTCATATATTTTATTTTTATTTAAAGTCTATTTTAACCATTATTTTGTTTAAAAATACAAGCGTAATTTTCTTCTCACATTTTTGTAGGTTTTGTGTTTGAA
Source organism: Ocimum tenuiflorum (assembly GCA_001278415.1). Taxonomy (NCBI): domain Eukaryota; kingdom Viridiplantae; phylum Streptophyta; class Magnoliopsida; order Lamiales; family Lamiaceae; genus Ocimum; species Ocimum tenuiflorum. The sequence goes on along the minus strand of AYJT01018877.1, from coordinate 8,585 downwards.
TAACTCATTTTAACGAGTTGATAGATGTATTTGAATTTACAAGTAATAAATTATCGTATAATTATACTAATATATTTTAATAATCAATATTAAACACATGCCAGCATTTATTTATTTTAATCATATGGAATGTTGATCCACGCAAGTAATGATAATTATATACAAGTATTGATTTTCTTAATCATATCACAAACAAAAACAAAGAGATTCATGAAATATTAATCCGGGCGGACGCAAAACTAGTTATCCTAAAAAAGAAATTCATTCTGTAATACGCGCCCCATGAACAGTTAAAAACACGTAATATTTCCTCTTAAAACACACACGAAATGTTAACGTGTGCCTGCTTTTGCGACGAGATTTCAGTTTTCTGCCAACAAATTACATGCAATCTTCAACTCCTACGCATCGCCCTCCTATATTTTCTATCCATCCACATTAATGGCTTGCCTGAATCAAAGAAGCTGCGATTCCCAGCATCAATTCACATCACCTCGTAAAAAAGGTCATCTTCCCGCCTTGCCCAACATCTCAACCCCTTCTTTTCCGGATTCCCCAATTTAGTCAATGTTGACGAGGATTGTACTTGGAGTTTGTTACTTTGACTGCTCGTGCCAAGAACTCTTATGGAATTCTCCTGATCGATACCGGCTGCCTTTCGTTTATTCAGGTTTGTGAAATTTCCATGTTTTCTCTTTCTTCTCTCTCATTTTTATTGTTGTTGGACTGATGGAGTTGTTGGTGACGGTAGGAGGAACTTTGAAAGAGAAGAGAGGATTAAGGTTTCATTTCTTCGGCAATGGCGAAAGGGGAAGAGGTAAACTGCGTGTTTCCCTTGACAAGTTTGCAAATTGGGTATTTATTTTTGTTTCTCTATTGGGCTGAATTTTTGGAATCAAGAGATGTTTTATTGATTTATTTTTTCATCGATGCAAGCATGTGTAATATATGTACATGGGGATGATACATGATGTGATTATCATCAGATTATGGTATCCATGGGCTAGGAAATCTTGGTGCTTTCCGAACTCACGATCTTTTAATTCATGAACTCAGCAGCTCTACAAGGCCAAGGGGGCAAAAATACATCATATTTGTTTACAGAAGTTGGTGGGTGCATCATATTGAATATTCACACACATGCATGTTGCATCATGTAACATCAAAATCAAAGTTCTCCACTCAATTCTGAGGAAAAATGAATCTCGATCTTAATAAGGAAGCGTGCTGGGATGAAAAATTCAATAAAAACATTTGATGATTGAGCAGTAGCTAACTTTGAAAACTGCTTTTGCTTTTGTGATCTTTGATACTTGATGGTTATACTGGCAATAGTTTCTTGGGTTTTGCTGTTATGCCTTGGTCTTAATGAATTAGTATTTTTCTGAAAATATGGGATATATTGTTTCGTCCAAGAAAAATCAGTTGGATACTCGAGTTTAACTTTTTCTAAGCAAGCGTCCTGCTGCTTTATGTTTCTCCACTTGCTATGCTATGATGTTGTGCTTGCAAGTATATGAACTATGAAGATTGAGTTAAACGCTCTTGCAGTTTGATCTTTGTGCATTCCCCTTTAGAAAATTATATGGCTGTACTATTACGGATTACAGGAAAGTATTATCCACAAAAATTTCTAGGGTGTGCATAATCCTATTCAACTATGATCCGGACAGCCTATTTGTCAAAATATATTCGTCCGACATAAGTTGTTCACGGAATATGCAAAATGATGAAAATCTAATAGCTACACAGTTTTCACTGGCATGAAAAGTGATCGTGAATCCAAGTTCTATGTCCTGTGTATATTGTCTGCTTGCTCTTGTTTCATCCTAACTGGATAGATGCTTTGAATAATGTTCTCTTGCATTTTATTTGTTTTACACAACTTACAGATGCCATAAGCTATATATTTAATATGAATGTTTATATGTTTTTACAGGGATTTGCAGTCCTACCTTTCGCATCTCCACATATTTTTAGCATCTGATAGTGAGAATTTCTATATCTTGGTGGACAACAGGCCATGGTTGAAAAATCTTGCGTCTCTGTCTACTCATTGGTGGCAAGTGATGGTTACTAAGGTTGCTGAGATATTTCTATTCAGTTATAATTCATACGACCATGTTAAACATAAGGTTAGTCAAAAACTCATATTTAAAAGTACTTTCTCATAGTTCTACAGTCCAGGTTGTCCCCATTTGTGAATACAAGGGGAAAGGAAAAAAAGATAGCTGGAGAACTTTCAGAGTTACTGGCTTCTTCATCACAATGTACCAGAAAGTTACGAAACCTCCGAGAGTGGTTCTCTGTCATCGATGCTGTGCTTGTATCCAGGAAGGATGCTTTGCCACCAGTAAAGAAGCTTGCAAATTCATTAATTGCAAACAACTTGATGCATTAACCTTATACGGATTTATTGCGTTTGAAGTAGCATGGAGCAATGTGCGTGGAATCAACTATTATAATGTACTTCAGGTATGTAGCTGTTATAATGAATATCTTTAATTACTGCATTTTGAAGACGCCTACAATTTTCCTGTTTACCATTTTCAGAGAGACACGTCACTTGCTATAGAGGCTAAGATTATGCGAAGGTGGGAATTTGACAGTATAGCACAAGCTTCCAGGAGCATAATTTCATGGTTCCCCGGTACAATCAAAGAACAAATTATCTTGAAAAAGCATTTGGACACGGCACTAGGTATTCATCATAGCTAGAAACAAGCAGACTTGTAAAAATTGCTGTCAGAGATTGTGCAAAATTTCATCATTCCATTTTGTCTGTAAGCTAGATCCCAGGACAATTAGTCTTAACATCAAACTGCTCACATCAGTTAAGAGTCTGACCATTTTTAGACATGTATAACTGAACATAATTTGAGTTGTGTATGTCCCTAATGTGTTCCACTTGGCGTGCTTTATTCATCAAAATATGCAAGCATGCTGCTTTTTTTATGATTTTTTAAACTTAATAAGTATTGATCCTTCAATGATAGTGCAAGATACATTAGCTGGCTGTTTACAAACTCTCATTGCATTTATTTCAGCATTACATTATGTGCCTATTTAAAGGGCAAAACATAAGCATGATATGAGTTTTAACAATTTTTAGATTGCAACCATAAGCAATACCAAGTGACCGTCGTTCTTGTGCTTATCAATGTGATTTTTGGTGTTTAATTAAGTTCATATATATAGTAGATCCTGTTCAACTTTCTTTCCATCTTTTCTATCCCACTAAAACCTATAAGGCTGATGCTGGAAACTATTATTGAGGTGTCATACTCTTACTAAATTCCTTAGTTGCTATATAAGAATTGCAGAGTTCAATTTCCTATACCACAGTATGTTTCTTTATCGTCAAAGACCACTCAATCACTTTCATATGGTAATACGATCCACCAATGGGACTTGCATCTCCTACAATAGTTAGAATTTCCCCTATTTGCGTTAAATAGGATTATGAGTGAGGTAACCAAAAACACTGTAGGTTACTATCGGGGAAAGTGTAGCACTTCTTCATATCTAATAGTCTTCTAAAAAACTTGTCAAAGTCATAGCTGACTTTGAGGTTGTATCAGGAGAGGTTTACTATGATGCTCAAGAATATCTTCAGAGGACTACTGATGTAAACGTAAACGAAGCTATCATTGATGTCATGTGTGCTTGAAATGAGTCTCCCTCTTCTCCTTGCCACACTCCTTGTGGTTGTTGCAAAAGAAGGAAAGTTAAACCTGAGCATAGGATATGTTCTAGAGAATCAAATAATGAACCGGGTGGAGTATGTCTGAAAAGCTCTGATATGAATGACAAGGAAGAAAAGGTTGAGGCTACAATCTATCGTGATGCTTTGATTTTGTTCAAGTTCAATGATCCCTATCTCCCATTCAAGTTGAAGGACATAAAAGTGTCAAAAGCATGGTTATTACTTTACTTGAAGCTGGACTCCCATCTTGGGTTGTTTTCCTGCAGTCTTATCCAGGATTTTGCCGTCTTATCATCCATGGATGTGTCCTCTAACAAGACGTTTATACGCCCTTATTTCAGTTATAACTGTCCTTATCGGATTCTATGACTTGTACAAAATATACCCCTTCTTAAGGCAACTGTATCTAAAATTTTCGGACCCCTCTTTGACTGGATAGACGATTGGGAAATGATTTCAAGGATCCAGTACTTAGGAACTATGCTGTTTCTTCAAAACTTCCAGAAGGCCATGAAGTGGTTTCTCACGTTGACCAAGGCCATCATTTCTATCCTTTTGTTTGTTGTTGCGCAAATGGTGCAACCCTTCACTGAGTTCTTGGAACTCTTCTCTCCGCTATGGGATTTTTTCATAGATACAGCACAGGATTTCTTTTCAGTGATAGGGACAGTGCTGGAGCCTTCTTTCACAATGATAGGCGACATTTTGGAGATTTTTCTTCTTCCAGTGTTGTATATTTTCACGGTAGCTTGGAATATTGGTATGCTGAGGAACTTCCTTCAAACAAGATGCTACAAATTCTTGAATCCTTTTGTCGTCTGAAAACAGCATGCTCTTTTTAATACAGCAACTTTTCTATACCCTGTAGTCTGGATACTTTTGTATGGTCCATTTTGGTTGCTCTTTGGGATTTTAAGCGTCCTCCATTTGTCATGTACAGTCACATACACCTTGGTTGGAGATGGATGGATGTCTTCAAGGAGCATCATTCGGGTAACAAAAGGTGTCCACTCAACAGTGAGAACTGTTGAGATCTCGATGTGGCGCTCTTTGGAATGACCTTTTCTCTCAGGTAGGTAGTCTACTTCAAAACAACACCTGCTTACTGCTGTTGCATATTTGATTTCCTTTCACCTTTGATCCTTCTACTTTTACCAGGTTTTGTGTGCTCTCCGAACTATCCTCAACGGTTTAGTGGCTTTCCTTGCTGCCTGTAATAGGCACTGGCTTAGGTACAACTCAGAACTTTGGCTCTACTTTGTTGCCATCGTTCTGTATAATGAACATGCGAAGAGTTTGCAGAATATTCCACATTAGAATGTTCATGAGCAGCGAAGATTGGGGGGAAATAACTGATTTTAGCATGAGAAATCTCTTGAAACACAGTAAAGAACAGATGATCCGAGCTTCTTTGTGACAACGCATAAATTCTATTCCAATCTTAGTAATGCGGTATTTTGATCTCACTGGGTTCACACAGCAAGCTGTTCTGATTATAATTCTATCTCCAGTATCTATAATCATGCGGGGGAGTTCACAAAAAGATCTTTAAGAGCCACCAAAAGTGCCTGGCCTCGAAAAAAAGGTCATGGCAGAGGCACTCCTAGAAGTGAGTCATCAAAAAAACAGTTAATGTTTCTCCTAATTGAATGTGCAGAGGCCTATCTGATCGAAAATTCTGTGGCATTTCACTAGGATTCGAAAGACGGCCATCCATGGAAAGTGTCCAATAAGGCGATGAAGTCCAGGAAGGCAATGTAACATTGGTCGAAGGTAAAAGAGCAGACTATGTTCATTTGGTAACTGTGACCAAAGTAGCAGTCTATCACTATACCTGGTTTCATATAGAATTACCAGGAACTAGTACAATATACGTAGAATGTTCCAATAGATATCACTTGTAGTTGCTCCGAGTAAAATCTGTAAGCACTAGTACAAGCATGATCTTCCCTTTTTTTACAACATTAAACTGAAATGAATTCTAAAACGTGCAAATAAGAATGCACATGGAAAGATGGAATCCATACTAATAAAGAACTTGCAATATTCCACTCATTTGCCCTTAAACCTTTAACATTTGAGAGTTCTGCAGTCAATAGAAAGGTTTAACTGAAAAGCAACGAATTTCACGGAAATTCATGCGCTTTATTGATTATTAAATAACTGAAAATGTCATCCATAGAATTATCAAGAGGGTTGAAATGCAATTTGTCCCAACAATGCTCTTGTTTCATGGGTGGTAAGCACCATTCAACTGGATTTTCTACTACATACTCAAGAAAAACCCGAATAGAGCGATGAACAATGGCTAAACTGAGTTATGCAGTTCTTTAATTTCTACTTTCTTGAAGAAAAACCTTCTGGATCTGATAGATTGTCTGACTACATTTTACATATCCTAAAACAATTGTTTCACTTTACAGTGCAAGTGGAGATCATCTCAGAGAAGGGAGGCGATAAAACGGTTCCTGAACGGTTGGCTGAGGTTTAGAACCTTCTTGTCTGGTAAAAGGTCGTGCTCGTTGCTCCATAACTCTGATATCAAGATTAAGTTGTGAGTCTCATCCTAATAGTTGAACAGATGAAACAAAATTCTCAGAGGACTATCACTTGTTACCTCTTTGGAACTGAGGATGACTTGGGCGAGTTCTTCAAGGATGACACGTCGAACATCTCCATAAACCTCTGATCGGAAACTCTTGCTTTGGCTGCTGCGAATCGATGATACTCATCAAACACGGAAGTGAGGCACCATCTCTGCAATTTTCTCAAGCACCCCACGAGGCAACCAGTTCGGTGCTGAATGAGCACCAACCAAATCCAGTCACAAGTTAGTGCTTCTAGTCTGAATTGATGAATAGCTAGTTTAGTGCATGTACATTACCTTTCCTCGTTTGCAATGAATCAATAGAGGATGATTCTTCACATCTGAAATTCAGGAAATATTATATACAGAAGTTACCTTACCAGATTCTATCATGCATAACCTTTAAGTGACAGATTGAAGTTTGGCACTAACATACATACCTATGGTTACCTTCAGCGCTTCCCGAATTTTGTTTTCAGGTATATTTACAAATGGTTCCTGTTAGCGAGAGTAAATGAAGGTTTCATAATCACATTCCTCACTAGAAACCCATCTCGATCGTAGATTTTAAGGATTTGGACATCAAACACATTGTTTGAACTAGGAAAGTATTTTTTTAATAGTGTTTTGGTTAACTAAAAAAATACTACTTATGAGAATATTTGCATTAAGTGTTTACAAACTGATCTCTTACAAGATAAGAAAAGTGAACGTTCATATTGATTGTGAAGCTCAAAATTTTGCCTCAAGTGATTCCATTACAAGCCTTATTTCACCATGCTCTATCGCACCCTTATTCCGACATTTTATTTCACGTGTATAAATTATGATATCATCATTATACATATGCACGTGAAGCAAAACAAGAGTTGGGATACATGATCAGTCTGGTTTGTGGCTTGGAAGCCACTACTTTAAGTGATATGTTCCAAGGGATAATAAAAATAAAACATTAAAACGATGGGAAAAGTTGATAGGAAATGAAATATATTTACTTACTTTGCATCCCTCAATCCCAAATTGAAATAACTGGATCCCATTTGATTTAAGAAACTCAACATTTGAGTCAGGGTACGGCTCTGGACACAAATATCTACACACAAACAACACAAACTTGGATTCACAATCCATGTCTCTTTCACGCACAAACAAAGATGCACTATGTGTAAGAATCCACATCTATAATATGCTTAAAATTTCCTATTTGAATGTGGTTTCTTATCTACTTGGAGATGGAAAACTAGTTTTATTTTCTTAATGAGGGTTTTAATTTCTTAAGAAATAAATGTTTAGGTCCGGAATTCTAGTTGACAAGACCGAACCACATTACCAAAATTGTATTGATCTAGGTCCCATCTCTTCCCTAGTCCCAAGTATCTCCTAATTTTCAACTACATGACAAATCATATAGATTCTACTTAAGTACATAACGGATTGTTTATCCGACGATAGAAAGCTGACTCTATATCGTCAGTAAGCTTTGCATCGCTGCACCAACTGGCGACGTGAAAGTCCAACGATGCATAACCAACTTTTTATTGTTGACGAAAATTATAAATTATATAATAAAATAAATCGGAATAATTTGTCATGTAATTAAAATTCGTATAGTGTGTTATGTAATTGAATTTTTTTGTATAGTTTATCATTTAATTAATGGTTTGACTTTTTTAAGTGACAAATGGTAATTGGAACTTCATTCAGGTTCAAATCCTAATAAAAAACACAATAAATACATTTTTTTTATCAAAGTAAATAAGAAATAATATATAGTATTTTATTAATGTATTTATCTAAACTAGATGATAAAGCCCACATTTATATTCTGGTGACGCACAACGAGAAACATATTTTAAAAAAATCATCTTGCACCATGTTCACAAGAAACCAATTAGTGGTTTGAGATAAAGTTGAAATGGTATGTCTTCTTCACAGAAGAAGAAAGCATCATCCATTAATGTAATAGAACAGACATGGAAATTCTTGTATAACTTTAATACAGAGAACAGAATTTCGGACGCAGCAAAGAGCAAAAGCAGAGAGAGAGAGAGAGAGAGAGAGAGAGAGATACATGATGGAGCGAAGGTTGAGGGTCTGAAGAAAGGAGAAGTTGGCGGAGTCGGGAAAGCCAGACCTGTATATTCCAGAATCCACCATTGCGAAGTTCAGCGGCGGCGTCAACACCCCACCATTTCCACCTGCTTCCACCTTCATCATTATTTTCCCACTCACAAAAACAAAATAATACCACTCTCCTGGTTTATTTATTTATACACCAATTTCACTGCCGCA
>AYJT01018793.1:0-13634 GCA_001278415.1 Ocimum tenuiflorum | reverse complement strand
ACTTGATGTTTTTGCTACATTAGATGAAAGTAGGAGGCTATCAAACAGTGTGTTGTCAGTAGTATACAAGTACATTCATATATTCGATGGTGATTGCGACAAGATTTTGAAGTTTCTTGCAATTATCAAAGAGGGTGGAGATGCGGCCCAAAAAAAGAAATTGATTGCAGGGTTTTATGAAACGCCAGTGCCTGATAATATTGATGTGCACCTGCTGATGTTGTGAAGACTAAAGATAGTGGTAGTAGGAAGATATCGAAGAATGAAGCTAGAATTCGAAAACTCAACAAACCGAAATGAATGTGCAAAAAATGCAGTGAGTTAGGACACCATGACTCTAGGAATTGCGACAAGATACGGAATGGCCAGAAATGATGGTGGCGTGACTATTTCCAGAACAACAATGTTTTATGTTTTAGCGCTATTTTTCCAGTTTGTTGCATGTCGTACATTGTTTTTTTTACAATATAGAGAAGTTTTATTAATCACACTTTCACGCATAACAATTGCATAACAATTTATAACATAGTCGCATAAGATATTGTACGTAACGACATAATAGCATACACGGATTATGCAAAACATGTTTTACATATTATTCATGAATTGAAAGAGCAATCTTTTTCACAAAACCAAATTACAACGCGGCAGTATCACCACAATTTTACCCAAATCAATATGCAGCAGCACCCAATTAACTAGTAAAAAAAATAATCGGGATCAAACCAAATTGCAACGCGACATTACCATCAACAAAACAACACTCATTTTCCCATAAAATCAAATTGCAACGCGACATTACATATTTACCGAACTCAATATGCAGTAATACCCATTTAACATTTAAAACCAACTAATCGAAACACCCAAACCAAAACGAAACATTAAGCTCGATAGTATATAGTAGGGTTCACTGTGTTTGAAGCAAAATCACAAACCCCTAAATCAAAATCATCTTATTATATGCGAGACGACTAAATTAAAAAAATGCAATGTTACAAACCCTAATTGGAAAAAGAAATGATTTTATACAAAAATTAAAGAATTCAACGAATGATGCAGCATAGCACTGACGCGTTCAACGATGACGTGATGTTTATGGTTTAGAAATAAGTTTACTCACCGGAAGCAGATGCCCTCTTCATGGCAGATCCTTTTTTCGTCATTAAAAATCGGTAGACTTACTGTTCTGCACAACGTCTAGGTATTTTCTGACGCCGACGAAACAACTGCAGTGAACCCCGTGTTTCTATTTTAAGACGGCGACGGTCGTCGGTGTTTCTAGCTGCATAACACTCGTCATAGTTCTGCATAACACATTCAAAATGCGCGGATTAATTATCACCGTAGATTTATCTAAATCTATGGTATAAATTTTATAGTATTTATCACATATAAGGGCCTTTATCCTTGAACGTGATCCTGATAAAAAAACTATAAGTAATTACATTTATCCAAGGGGGCACGAGTTATTAATTGCCAAACGAAAAACATCCTTATGTCCCCTTCACAAATCTATAAATAAGCATGGTTTCGCGGTAGTCGTGTGATATAACTTTACAACTAACTTAACTACCAAACCCTTAATTTATATCAATAAAAGAAAACCTAACAAACAAACCAAAGCTAAAAGCTCAACTGTACAATACTCTATATAAATAAAGCCCAACGCCTAACTGCATCTCATAATGTACAATCACAACTACCTTTTTCTTAATTCATCATAAAGCAAGAGCTTCAACCACCAAGATGAAGAGGGAAATGGAAATAAAAATCAAGATATTTCAACTGCTTTCTATGGCTGATTGGTGCATTAAAACACAAATATGCAGCAAGAATATCATCAATCAAGCATATAATTTCAAGCTCAAGATTGCAATAGATAGGATCAAGAAACTGTCTACTTCATATATATAGCTATGATGTACGTACATACATGGACATAGAGAATAAAGTGATCTATTATCCACTCTGATAGCCCCTTTTCTCGAGTTTTGTGCTACCTAAAAACTCATTCTCTATAGAGTAAGAGGTCACTCAAAGTGTCCATATTAATTGTTTCATTTGAGGTTACGCTTGGAGCCAGACACATCATAATATGCACGTAATAGAATCATGCTACTCAAAGGAATCATCTCCAAAATTGTATTTGAATTTTCATACAAGCTTGTAGATTGACTTCTAATTAGTCATGATAAACTATAAGGTTATTGTTTCTGTCATAGTCGTTGGGGATAGATTCGGGATTTTTATGCTCGATTTATTGCAACTACAAAAACTTATGCGAACGGCCAAATAATAGAATATTGATAACATTTAGAGCAAAATATCACGACATACTTACTTCGTCAAACTTTGGACAAGATTCAACTCCTTCATGAACTACTCATGTTTGGGATGAGAATATAAAATGTGATTTTTAATGCTCCGAAAATTTAGGTATGTGGATAGGATTATTATATCTAATTGTATATGGGTGTGGATCCTACATGAGCCTTCATATATTAGAGTTGAACCTCAAGGGAGGATTGTGATACGCTCAAAAATTCCTCTAGCGAAAACCATTATAAAATACCTTGTTTATAATAAATGCATATTTTTCTTAGATGTCTTATTTGATTCTTTGTAAATGGTATTGTTTTGTTTTTCAATTAAAAAGGTACAGTTTTATTCTACCCTTCCTCAACCGAACTGTGTTGTTGATATTTTATTGGATAGAAGAGCCCAATGCGTTGTTGTCAGACAACAAAATATATGCCAATGAAGCTGCACATGAGCTAATTAGCTAAATAATTTGCACCAAATAATTAAAATCATGTCACGGTTTCAAAATGGTGAACTGGTGAGCACGTTGGTATATTCATTAATAGGCAAATAATATAATTCTTTAAGGTGCCTCTATTTAGAAAGGATGGTTAAAGTATGTTTTTGTAAGAGGCCAAAATTTCATTAGATGCCATGATGCTACGATGAATCTATAATTTGTGTAGAAGTTGCAACGATGTTCATATCAACTCAGTACTTTCCATCAATTAGGAATGTTATTCACCAAATGAGAATAAAAAAAATGAGGTCTCCCATTAAACCGTCTAAATTATTTAGGCGGATTTGAGTTTAAAATCCAAGGTGCATATGAGTTTGGATTTAGGATTCAATGCGATATGAATTTGAATTGGTAAAAATGAACTATTTAGATCCGCCTTAGAAGGTCTAACATAAGTTTTTGCTTCAAAAAATCACAGACTTTATTAAAGTATAAGTAATTATATTTATATTTATCCAAGTGTGCATAGACAGAAAACTAATAATATCCTTATTTTTCCCTTCACCCCAACCCTAATTGGTTGAGATCCCTTATTACATAATAGTGTTACATATTATGTTACAATATCCGAATGATTGTCACATGTTCTAATTAATGGAGACAAATCATGCTCTTAATAAAGAAATTTTTTTATCATTAATTATCTCTATTAATAAGTGTATGTGTCAATCATCAGGGCAGTGTAATATAATGTATTACAGAGAATCTCAACTAAACCTTAACAAATCTAGGCAATCTTATTTTCATTTTTGAATGAAGGAGGAGAATACTACATCTGTTTTACAAGAGTCTTTGAATATGGCCATATGGGTGTCCACCGAAATGGTGTTAAATGAAAATGGTTTAGGTGTAGCCTTGGGAGAAACACTGTACAACTAACTTAACTACCAAACCCGTTATATATAAAAATGAAAACTTAACAACCAAAGCAGATGTAAGAGCTCAATTGTATAATACTATATAAATAAAGCCCACTGCCTAGCTACATCTGTGTACGACCACAACAGCCTCCATTTTCTTATAAAGCAAAAGGGAAACAAGAAAATAATGATCAAGAAATTCAACGGCTTTCTATATCTACGGCGAATAAAACCCAAAATGCAGCACGAATGGACAATATTTCCTCGTTGGGCCTCGCAATCTCTATATTTTTTTTAGATGCAAAATCTCTATATTGATCAAGTATATAATCATAGTCGCATATAGGGATGCGATCCATGAGGATGACTTTTTGGACGAGAAATGAGAATAGATCTCATCCATTTATTCGTACCTATAAGATTTAACAAGAAAGCATATGTGCATAACATTCATTAATCTGTCATACACATACATTTATTTATCTGAATATTATTCCTTAAATTATTTTGTGCATAAAGTGCAATCTATAATAAAGAAGAGATAATCAAAGCATGCAAAAATCACGAGATAGAGGCATTCCTCGGTCAAAATCTTGAACATTAATTCAATACTATATACGTGTAGAATGTTAGATTAGAGAGAGAAAGAAATGATTTTTGAAAAGTCGCTTTCAACTGCGCTGATTACAAAACACGCTCAGACATCATCGGAGGTGGGGGGTCTTGGATATATGGACTGTTTTTATGGGTTTTTCGGGTCGTTTCCCCCCTTTTTTTTTAAGTTTTGGGACGTAAAATTAAAGAAATTATCATATATATTATTTTATTTTTTGTCTTCGAGCTCAGATGGGAGGGACCATAAACCTCTCTTATAAGAGTTTTGGGATGTTTAAGGAAGTGAATTTTGGTTTATTAAACAAAATAAACAACTTGGCGATGGTGTGATGCGGTGAGTGTGAGCGTAAGAGATGAAGTCCGATTACTTATTAGTGAATTTTGAGACTAGGTAGGGTTTACTGTCTTAGATTTTAGTTCCATTCGTAACTTATTGTTATATCTTCTTTTTATCAAAGTCATGTGTAGGGGTAATAAAGTAAAATAGAAAAATAAAAATAGAGTAAAATATACGCCAATTAATATATATATATTCTTGAGGATTAAAATCTCAAGACCATCGAATCGGGATCTTGACCAAAGATGGGTGTAAATGAGCCAAGTTGAGTCGAACACAATCTAACTTGAGCTCAAACTCAACTAGAAAATATAAACTTGAGCTCAAATTTTTCAAGCTCGTGCTTGGTTCAATGTTAAGTTCATCAAGCTTTAGCCTGGTTCTTTTATTTTACTTTAATTTTAACGAAATACTTGAATTATTTATAGAATATGGATAATATGTAATTGAATTATAGATTTAAGGTCAAAGTATAAAGAATATTAATTTTGACAAGATTTGATAAGGATAGCTCGAGCTCGAGCTCTATCTTGACCCATGCTCAAGCTTAATAAGGCCCGCAAGTCTATTCAGTCGAGCAAAGTGGAGTTCAAGTTCGAGCTTGGAACATAGGGCTGGAAGTTTTTGACACGATATGATAATCCGACACAAATTTGTGCGATAATAATGGATTAATATCAAGGCTTGATCAGTTCGTGTCATTATCATGTCAACCCGTTTAGGACACAAAAATTTTATATCGTGTTCGTGTCGGATTTGTGTTACACACTTAGAATTTAATAAAAAATATATATATTTTTTATTTTCTTATCATATCCTTGCGGGATCAAATTTTAATAGATCATTTTTCTTGTCGGTTTCTTATTATTGTGTTTAGAATATATTTGAGTATGTTGATTGTCCTTTAATTTTGTTACAAAAGAAGCAAAAGCTTAAATTAAATCACAACTGGCATCTTAGTCGATCCACGACTGGAATTCTGGGCGTGGCTTATCATACCGGTGTACTCCCAACTGCATTTTCGCTTCTTTAATTGATTAGTCTTATATGATAACAATTGTTTTTTGGAACTCTTGTGTGTTAGACGGATTTCCCTTATATTTACTCACTATAAAATGCTAGTTTATGTCATAAAAAATTATCAAAATAACATTCAAATTTTGAACATTTATAAGTCTTTTTTATGTTCATATATCTCATTTAGGAATATAATATTTCAAACTAAAATTCCGTAATTAAGATACCAGAACACCATTTTGTATAAAAAAAAATATAAGCAAAAATATACTTATTTTATTGCATATACAAATCATATATTAATTTGTTTCTATAGAAATTATTTCAACAGATAATTGAGATATTTAAAGTATAATATAAACCCTAAACGAGATTATTTAATCTTATCTTAAATTCCTTTTAAAAACTTTATTTTAGGTGTTATAAACCCTAATTACGTTGAATAAATCATAATTAGGATGTAAATAAACTTTAATTAAGATCAAATATATATTAAAATGATTTTTCTTCTGTTCATATTCCAGGGTCAATGCTCGAGCGAATGCAGACGAATTGTAAATTCATTTTCTTTTTTTTTGGAATAGTAAATTCATTTTCAATAGGCTAAGCTCTTTCAAATTCAGCTTGGATCAATAAATTGTATCAATCCATCATGAGACAGTATAAAATCCTTTGTCCTTTCAAAAGATCCCTTAAAAAATGAATCAAAATCTCTTTTAGATGCTTAGATCCCTTAATATCCTGGTATAATAGTTTAATTAATTAGAGCACTGCCCTATCAAGGGGAAGTTTTAGGTTCAAGCCCAACCAGTCCCGACAGATCCAATAAATTCAAAATTACATTTTCCCTTTTCTATGAACCACGGAATATAACATGGGAACACGGTATGTTATGTTAAAAGACAATGAAATAAATTCATTTTAGTTTAATATATTATTTGCATAATTTAAACTAAAATCAAAAGTTATGACCTTCATAAAATTGAGTTATTACGTAATGGTTGCTTTATTTATTTTTTTTTTTGTTTTTTTTTATCTTTTTGTGTAACTACAAATATACTTTCAATCTACCTATGTAGTATAATCTTTTTTGTCATTTTGTTAAGTTAAATGATTGATAATTAATCCCCCTAACTAACGTCCAACTTTATTCATGCAAGGTATGAACCGTATTATCATAATTGTCAAGTGGGTCGGATCACCCTGCTGGGATTGAGGACTAAATTTCAGTTCAATTTCTCCATGACGGATTCCAGATGCCATAATTTATCATACATCAGTTATATCCAAAATAAGTATCTAGAAATCATAAGTACAACACAAAAGTATTTAAAAGTTACCTTCCAATTTGGCGCAAAGATCGTTGATTTGAGACTCTAGAATTCGTTCCGGTATTGTATCGTCTGCATAATCTCTCGCATTCCAGTGATGACAAACGCGAAAGATCTCCGCTTACAACCCTCCAAAAGCGGCGCCCCTGTTGAGGTTCGTTTTTTATTGGGGATCAAAAAGAGGTCATAGGCTTAATTGTTATCGGACACTAAGACTTTCAAGAAGGTTTATAGTCCCTCGGATCGGACTGACTGATATTTTATAGATTTAAAGGTGAGAATTACAAGGATTCCGATGATCAGGGTTGGAAATTACAGTATAATGAGCTCTTCCTACAGGACGTAAAAGAACTATAGCACGAAATAGAAAGTGCTAAATGAGTGACTCGTGATGACTGGTCACCTATTTATACTGTTGAATACAAGATGAATTTAAATAATTTCTAAGCTAAGGACTAGATCGAAAATAGTCTGTGGGCAATCTGCAAAGTGTGTAGAAGATGTTAGAGTCACACCTTGGATGACATGCTGACTCAGTAGAGAATTATAATGGGATCTTTCCTGTACGTGTGTAAGCGTGTGGATGATATCGATTCACTCTTTGTGAGAGAGCTCGAGGATTCTGGGCTGACAGAGGGCTTGAAGATCTGCTTCCTAGGCTGGCTCATAGGGCTCGAGCTCTTTTCGGGATCGAGGACTAGGGTTCAAGACTTTTCTACCTTGTCCTAGTATGATCAGCGGTTTTGGAGATTGTGGACAGTCGAGGGTTGTCTTCACGGATCAAGTCGATTGATTTGTGTAGAAGTAGATGAAAGAGTATCGTTAGTCAAAATCTAAGGGAGATTTTATATATGTTTTGCTTTGTGTGACGATTAATATGGCAGTGGTTCCGATGAGTTTCATGTTTAAGACGTAACAAGGTGAGATGTAAATTTATCCAAAAAGTTGAACGATTATACCTCATTCGGTCGATCTTGTAATGCTCGAGGTTTTCTTTCGAGTTTAAGACTTGAAATAGGAACATGATAGTAGAATATTGATTTGTTAAGGCTTTTGTTTATCCTCCTAAGAAGTCAGAGAGGCCATCGAGGGCTTTTGAAAGTTTAAATTCTAAGGGGATCCATTCCTGTCTCACAGAAGTTTATCCTCCGGCATATTTGTACCCACCCAGAGAGGCCACTGAGGGTTGTTGGAAGGTTATACTCGTCGGGCATTTGGAACCCGCACTCCCTTTGAGTTCTTCTTAGTAGTTTTATCCGTCACCCCATGATTAGGTGGTTAAGGATCTTGCAGCGCCTCGCGCAGATAGTGCGGCATCGCTTAGGTTTTCGAACCAAAAGCAAAAGTTTATCTATTAGGATAAGCTCGGTTGAGTGGTCGGAGGTAAGCTCTAGAGCAGAAGTGATTGAAGGATCATTGATTGGTGTTGTCTGTTAGGATTTTTGTGTGGGCAAGCCCCGAGTATATGTATTGCAATGTGTGAAGTATCAATTGATTAGCAGATTATAGTCGCGAGCTATGTTCGAAATAAATACTCGAGAACAGGTCAGGGCGTCGAGCCATGCTTGAAATGATGTATGAGATATAGCTTTGAAATTAGAATTCCACAAATATAAAGGAAAACCAGCGATAATTGCGAGTGGGGATTTTCTGTTGTGACCATTTATAAGTCAAGCAAGTAATCTGCTCAAGAATTCTTGTCTCCCTGATGTCAGTTGTTTAATGCATTGTTGAAGGTGGTACTCAGCCCCGAGTAAGTGAATTTGAACGCTTGAGTATAAATAATTGTGCATAAATAGTCAACAGCTCGAGATGGTATGTCTCTCACAGCCCCGAGTGTAAGATATTAATTCCAAGAATTCTGAATTCCCAGAAATTCAGAATGAATTTTGGGTGGCGGCGCAGCCCCAAGTATATAACCGCTGAACTGTGAGTGTTATCGACCAAGGACTATGGAGTGTCAAGCTAAACTTTGAGTTGGGAATTCTTCCTAACCTGAATAAATGGTTTCCGAAACAAACCTATATCAAGGAGAATCTCAAGGGCGAGATTCTCCGGATGACATCCACGGTGACCCGCCAACAAATGGCGGTGGTGGCTAGGCTTTGCCTAGTGCCAGAGTGGTACTCGGGTATGCTCTTGGGCTCCACTGAAGTTGTCACCATCCCCCCCGCCCCTCCCCGGTCATGTGTCTTTCCGCCTCACTTTCGTGAATGAGGGAGCAGTCCCATATTCAACATTTGTTCATTAGATTATTAAACCAATTGACTTCATCAGGTTATTAAACCAATTGAGACTTGCACTGATGCGATTGTCTCCATTGGCATGGCAGTATCTAGTCGCCATGTATTTCCTTTACACCGATAATGGGTTGGGGGAACCCACTGTTGAGGATATTTTTATTTCTATAATTTAATCAAGGTACCCAGGATTTTTTATTACCTGACGCCGTATCTGGATGTCCTAAATAGATGTTTCGTGTGGGAAGCATTTAGCTACCCTATCGGGTGGAAGAGGACGTTTTTCTTCACCAAAGAAGAAGTCAGTTCCATTCCCAACGCCTTTAGCTCTCCTTCTCGCTCTCGTTGAGTTCCTTTTTATCTTTGGACTTGGTGGTATTCTTGATCCAATTAACCGACGGCTAACCTTGAATGCTCTTCCTGTACATGTAAAAATACCAGAGTTAAGCGATGAACTAGAGAAAAGGGTATGTAAGGCGCTCAACATCAAGAATTATTGCTTCTCGATCCCCGTGCACGGCAGATTCTTTTGGGTAGGCGACCGATGCCACCACAATGCGTCAACATCACAGAAACATACAAACTCGAGGGTCGCCGAATTGCTGAAGAAAACTGTCGAGAGTCGGCAAAAGCCCGTGTGATCACTTCTTCCTCTATGACTATGGCTCCTCATTTGAAGAAGTGGAGCCAGCCCCCTCGAGCTATCCGCCAACAAAACAAAAAAACTCTGCATTTAGGAGCCTTAGAGTGCTCCGACCTCACGGCTGCTGCTTTCGTCGATCCCCCCTGCAGGGGAAACAAGAACACGGTCATCGAGAGGGAAATGCAAACTCTTTGACGACCTCAAGATGATGGTGGCAACTGTCCACAGTAGGGGGTTTGAGGCCACCTTCTCCAGAGCTGAACAGAAGTGCTTCGATCCCCTTGCTCTTAATATTCGGGTAAGCTTTTTATCTTGAGTTTATTTCTTTTACTTTTGAATTTTGATTGTTGCTAACTTGGTTGCTGGTGCAATGTGTCGAGGGTAGTCGAGCCATCTTCTCCCATCTCGAGGAGCTGGTAGTTGATCGCTCTAGAATCGCCAAGGAGCTAGAGAAAGTAAAAAAGCAAAGGGATGAGGCCCTAAAGGAGAAGGACGAGATTCTAAAGGAGAGGGATGAGGCCCTGAGTTGTTGGTCTGTGGTTGACACGGCCAAGGCCGAGGCCAAGAAGAACCAGGCTAAGGCCCTCCAGGACAACACAGTCATTTCTCTTTATTGAGTGGGGTGTGTGAATCTTTAATTTTGAGGCAAGTTTTGAAGAGCTCAATCTTCTTAAATAATGGTTTAGTTGGTGCTTGATTTAGATTTCATGTTCGAATTGACTATTTTGAATTGGAGTATTATGATGAAAGTTAGACTGTTGTAATTCATTTATTTCTATCGATCAAGGACGATCGACTGTTCAAGTTTGGGGAGATGATAATTGGTCTTTTTGCATGTGTTTTGTGTCATTTTGTCATTGTTGAAGTACGTTGTTGTGTCATTTTTGACCGATTATCTTGTAGCTATGCGTGTTTTATGTTTTGGGTCTTGTTTTAGTTGTTTTGTAGGTTTTTCAGTGGAATATGGTTCAGTGAAGGCTAATCCAGTAGAAGTGGCAAGAATGGACTAAAGAAGGAGGCGCTCTCGGGTCGACATGACCGAGAAATTGCCCGACTCTTTCGAGCAGTCGATCCATCCCAAGCTAGAAAATCTTGAGTCAACTCAAGTTCCCGTACGCTATTTATTTCAAGGATTCGTACAGGAAAACATGAGAAGTGTCGGGTCAACTAAACTAACCAGTCGATCGACTCTACCGACGGATTCCTTATGTCGAGCGTCAGAAGAAGGAGTTGAGGATAAGTAGTCAATCGACTCTACGGGTAGTCGGTCGACTGCCGTATTTTTCCCTTGGGCTTTTCATCCCAGCCGCATGTTTTGATCTAATTTCACCCTAAAACTATAAATAGGGTTTTTGTGCACGAGTTCCAGCAACTTTTAACTAGGGTACAGGTGCACTTTCATACTTAAACACTTTTTAGCATAGATTTACCTTTCTTTGCAAATCGGAACACTTGGATAGCTTGGTTTTATGGCTTTCTCTTGAATTTCTTGTAAGTTAATTTAATTCACTTTCATAGAAACATTGTAGGCATCGAAAACTAAGTATCAATTCTGTCTTTCTTTGAATTTAAATATAAGTTTTATGTTTTTCTCCATCTTCTTCTCTCTTCTTTCTTTTATGTTTGCTTTCATCATGAGTAGCTAAGTTATTCATGAGGTTCTAAGGTCAATGGTCATAAATAATAATTATGGATCGATGATTTGAATTTAATTGCGAACGAATCCCGAATCTTTCAAATCCTTTGTTTTTTCTTCCATTGATTCAACCATAAATTGTTTACAATGAGATTTTAATTAATGTTCTTTAATTCAAAAGTTTAAAGCATTAATGGATTTAAATTCGAAATGATTAATTGGAGTAGATTAGGTTGGAAATAATTAATTGAATTTGATGTTTGATCTTTTTTGGAGTTTTTAATTACTACTTACATTCAAATGATGAAAAAGGGATTTTAAGAATCTACTCTGTTCTTTAACTCAAAAGGTTTGTTCGGTGTTTTTGCAAAATCAAATCATTCTTGATTTTGTTTGTGATTGAATCCTCTTTGTTAGTCCGTAATTTGCATTCATGGCATGATCATAGAACATCTCTTTAGTTATATTTGTTCAATTGTGTTAATTGTTGGTTTCTTGTTCTTAATTTTCTTTTCTTTAAACTTAGAAAAATCCAAAAACAAGCTCATCTCCATTGTGTGCGACTAGACAATAGGATTACTGATATGAATTTGTGCTTGACGATCTTCTTTGCATCGAGTCCGTAAGGATCGATATTTTTACTATTGTGACCTGATTCTCCATTAGCAAAAACACGTATCAAGTACTTGGAGATTCTCCACAGTGAATTTCCGGGGAAAGACTTTAGTTACCTTGACGTCCTCGAGCCCAGCTTGAGTTCGAGTAGTGAGGATAGCGGGGATGATGCAGAGGAGGCGTGTGAAATCTTGATTGTTGATTTTAAGGGTTCTCATTCGGTGTCCTTCAAACAATAGGATAGCGTAGTTAGCAATTATTATCTATATATATATATATATATAGGAAGTGGATCAAATGAGAAAAAATTCATAAATAGGAAATTAGAATGAATCTGAGCCACATGATCAAAAAGATCTACAGTTGAGATATTTTTCCTCTGCGGTGTTGATGCTTGATTGGGTTATAAATGATGCTTGATTGACATAATGTCAATCAAGCATCATTTATAACACAATCAAGCATCAAAATTAAAAAAGAAAATATCCCAACTGTATATCTTATTTGATCCCATGTCTCAGATTCATTCTTATTTCTCATGAGAGGATTTTTCTTACCGGATCCAAACCCTATATATATATATATATATCGAAAACTCTGTAAATATTCATCAAGTTAAAAATTCACTAGAGTATTGCCCTGGTTTATTTCGCATGTGCTCCTTGTTTACTGTTGCTTTCCTTTACATTTTTTTTGTTGAGTATTGTGGCCAACATGATATATAAACAATTGTACCTCTTAACAACATTTGAAGGATTAAACATAGGAAATTTCATTAGTTGAGAAAGTATTTACGAATGGTAAAGGAAAGAAAACATAAGTCTTCGCGTTTCAAAAATAAAACTACTTAAAATGGCAGAAGCGAAATAGGCGTCTAGGGGTAGATGCCTTAATATTCGAGGCTTGAGGAAGCTTTCAGTTTCATGTCCACCAAGTAACAGGAGTGAGACATCTCTTGTTCCCTCGAATGATGTAGATCCCCATGGGGATGGGAATTTGATTGCCTGGTGGAAGGTCGAAGGAACAAGTTTCATCTCGTGGAACCAAGGATGCCCTAGAATCATGTTGTAAGCAGAGGGGGCCTTGACCACTTAGCTCTGGATTCGTAGATTCATCCCCTCGGCGTAAACGTCCAGCTCCACCTCTCCACGGGTTGTGAGGCTTTCTCCACTGAAGCCCAATAGGGTTGTGGACCTCGGGACTAACTTCTCGCTCGCCGTCCCCATCTTCTTCAACGCTGCCTAGAAGATAATGTTGGTTGAGTTACCGTCTCATCTTTGAGTTATTCATGATGAGGTTGACTACTACGGCATCGTGGTGAGGGAACTTCACCGCCTCGTCGTCGTTCACTGCAAACATGATTGGGCTCCTTTCAAACTACTCGAGCTTCCTTCCCTGAGGACCCTCTAAACACCCCGACCCACTGAGGATCTCCCTACAGTGCCTCTTCGCTGAGCTGGCTGATATCTCGCTGACCTCGGATCCCTCAAAGACGCAATGTATGATCCGATCAACG
>AYJT01018786.1:0-10222 GCA_001278415.1 Ocimum tenuiflorum | reverse complement strand
TCCCGTGGATCTGGGCCAGAAAGCCCATGGAAAACACAGCCGTCGACCGACAGGACTGAGCCGTCAATCGACGGCTCAATTAGCATGTTGAACCGATGGTCGCCGGGACCTGAGAGTTAATCTGCAAGGCTGGCTCCACGACTGCACAAACGGTGGTCGCCAGCTCATTACCGATGACCCGAGAAACTCCAAAACATCACTTGCTCGACGGGAACTCAACCATTGGGCGCCGACTCGGTACCGAAACTCTTCCAAAACTTGATATTTTCACCCAAAAACCTATAAAATATGGGAAAATAAGAACGAAACACAATACAAACGCAAAACATTGATAATCAATCAAAAATGACACAAAGAAGGACTAAAACAACGACAAAACTCAATCAAAACACATGCAAAGAGAACGATTATCAATGCCTCGATACACTGTAGGGTTGACCTTTTCGTCTTCTCTGGGCAATATTTCTTGATCAGCTCTCGGGTATACTTCTACTGGTTGATAAAGATTCCTTTCGGCATTTGCTTGACTTGAAGTCCCAAGAAGTAGGACATCTTACCCATCATGCTCATCTGAAAGTTGTCTTGCTGATGTTGGGCAAACCTTTCACACATAACTAGGTTCCTGGAGCCGAAGATGATGTCGTCCATATAAATTTGAAATAAAATCATGTTGCCATCATGTTCAATGTGGAAGAGAGTCCTATCAATCCTTCCTTTCTGGAACCATTCTTCACCAGGAATTCAGCCAAAGTTTAATACCAAGCTCTAGGAGCTTGCTTCAAGCCATATAGGGCTTTCCTCAATCGATAAACCTTGTTCCCTTGCTCAAAACCTGGAGGTTGTTCCACATAAACTTCCTAAGTTAGCTTGCCATTCAGAAAGGCATTCTTCATATCCATTTGATAGACGATAAAATCGTGGTGAATTACATATGCTAGGAACAGTCTGATAGCTTCAAGCTTTGCGATTGGAGCAAAGGTCTTATCGAAGTCAATTTCTTCACAATGGACATATCCTTTGGCTACCAGTCTTGATTTGTTACGAGTCATGATGCCATTCTCATCCCATTTGTTCTTGAAAACCCACTTGGTACTGATGACATTTTGATGATTGGGGCAGTCCACCAAGTATTATACGTTGTTGCGGATGAATTCTACAAGCTCTTCTTTCATGGCTGAGATCCATTCGGGAGATGCAAGAGCTTTCCATGATCTTGTGTGGACTGGATCAGCTGAGACATCTAATATATCTTTAGCTGGGTGATCCCTGAGCCAGTGAGGCAGACGGATCACTTCAACTGGAACTAGTTGGGCGTCGGAAGGATGAAGTTATGTAGTTGGTATAGGCACATCAACTACAACTGGAATGTCTACCAAATTTTCAAACTGGAGCTCTAGTGCTTTTCTCGGTCACAGTTCTCTCGCCAAGAACTAGGGTTTCAGTGGTTAACTCCATCTCAACACTTTCATCAAGAGCTGGGGTTCCTATGGTTAACTCCGTCTCAGCTGATGTTTCAGAAACATCTTCAGCTGGGCTGGGTCAGACTAGAACTGGATGAACTGTTGCGGTGCTATCTTCAGTTGGTTCTCCATCTTGAATTGAAGTTCCCCCTGCTTCAGTTGTACCTCAAGTGGATCTTGAATAGAGGATTTTTGTAAGGTCTCAGCGAGAACTTCTGCATCACAGACCTTCTCAGCCGTTCGACTTCGGCTGAGGAAGCTGAGTCTTGAGCTAGGGTTCTAGAAATATACCTAGCTGGTTCAGTTAGTTGCACACCACGGGTGTTGCCCAACTGAACTTCAGCTTCATCGGCCTCTGGACAACTCAAGGTCAGCTCTGTAGTGTTCCTGTGCACTAAAGTAGACTCAAAAAAATAACATTGCATGTTATTTTCACAAGAAGCGTTGTCTTATTAAATACCCTAAACGCTTTGTGAGAGGGGTAACCATATCCAAGGAACACTCCCCGTCAGCTTTAGGTAAAAAAGTATTTAATTTACACTTCCCCATGTTATGGATATAACATGGGGAACTGGAAGCCCTAAGATGAGTCAGAGAAGGCTTAGGGGTGTACACCTCATAAGGTGTTTTGTTTAGTCGAAGGTTGATGGAGCTGCGATTCTGACTGTAGCAAGTTTTGCTGACTGCTTTAGCCTAGCAGCTTTGACCAATCTTAGCCTCAGATAGCATTGATCTCGCAGCTTCCTTCAGGATCTGATTCCTTCTTTCTGCAAGTCCATTCTGTTGCGACGTCCTTGGAGCTGAATGCTCATGACTAAAACCTTGTTCCACATAGAAGTCCATAACTGGCGCATTGCAGAATTCGTTCCGTTGTCAAATCTGATCCTTGTAACCTTACGGCTCTTTTCATTCTGAACCTACAGGATAACCTCCGGCAGCACCATCTTCACCTCAGCTTTGCTCCGTAGAAACTCCACCCAAGTGAATCTGGAGAAGTCACCACAATCATAGTGTAGCTCTTCCCGCCCATTGAGGAGTAACTGACCCAAACAAATCCATGTGAAGAAGTTCCAGAACTCGGGACGTGCTTGGCTCCACTGCTTTGCCTTTGAAGGAGACCTTGGTCTACTTTCCTAGTTGGCAGGCTCCGCACACCCCTTCTTTCTTCATAACTTTGGCTGGCAATCCTTCCACCAAGTTATGCTTAACCAAATGGTTGATCGTCTTGAATTTCAGGTTGTTTAATCATTTACGGCAAAGCCAGCTGGTCTCTATAGAACTTCTAGGAACAAGACAAGAGTTTGAGCTTCCACTGTTCAAATCAACAATGTACAACCCACTTCACCTTATTTCTCAAAGAACTACTTCCTTGGAGAACTTATCCTTGATGTAGCATTCATTCTTCGCGAATACCTTCTTATACCCGTTTTCTCCAAGTTGACTGATGCTCACTAGATCGTCCTTGAGATTTGTAACCAGTGAAACACCATTCAGGGTAACTCCATTAATTCTGGCTATGCCTGAGTATCCATCCTTCCTCTGAAGTTGTCCTTGAATACTACTAATGGCCCACTAACTAGAATAATATTAGCCATGTTGTCCTCATTCCCAGTCATGTGCCCTAAGCAGCCGCTATCCAAAATCTAAACTTCATTTGACCTTGGCGGCGGATAGCTTTCTCCTGTGACCTGCAATCACAGAGAAGACGGTTTAGGTACCCATCTTACTTCGGATCCTGAGGGGTCAGTGTATGTATGAACCCTTTCGAAATCTACACTAGTTTAATCTTTTGACCTTGGACCTTTTGGGCAGCTTCTTTCACTGCCTTCTATTGTTGCTTTTTCACAAAATGCACCATATTATGATGTTTTTTTTTATTGAAATGTGTATTTGTGTGTGAGTTTTGTTTGGAACTGAGTTCTTAGCAAAACCTCAGGGAGTTGGCCCCGGATATGTGTTGGCAGCTGCCTTGGACTTCTTTGGATCGAATCCAAATCCAGGTGGTGAGCCTTTCTATGTTACCAGTAGTAGAGGCCTCCAGTCAGGTTTTCCTAAACTTGGATGTCTTTAGCAAGCTTTCGCATAGCTAGGAGGTCTCCAATTAGGTTTCCCTGAACTGGGGTGTTGAGGAGCTGGTGCCTTAGGTGGCTGAGGTTTCCTCAGCTTTCGGAACGGCAGTTGACTTTCTAGTCAGCTGAGCCTTCTTCAGTTGAACAGTTTTGGAAACTGCAGCTGGCCTAGAAGGCTGGTCAGTTTGTATTTCCACTGGCTGAAATACAATCTTCTCCTTGCCTTTGTTTATGCAAGAATAACTTTAATCATTCAAAGCGAATGGATCATGATCTAATCCATTCCTTTCAGTGCGTGATTTTTGGATGCCAAGGAGATGCTCTAAGTCTCCCGAGCTTTTGTTAAAAGATGAAAGTATTTTTTTTTTGCTCGAGGTTATGATTTTTAGGTATTCAAGCTCAGCTGAGAGTTTTTGAAAATCAGTTTTGATAGCTGAGTTTTCCTCCCTAATTTTTTCATTGACTACCACCAAAGATTGAGATTTTTCAAGTTCAGCAGTCAGTTTTAAAACTTGCTCTTTCAAAGATATATTTTCATTTGAAATTTGTGATTGTAGCATGCACATGAAATCAAAATTTTTCAAAAGAGACTCAAGTTAGAGATCCTCAAAGTCAGAATTACAGGACTCTAAGTCCTCATTTTTGTGCTAAGCTAGTTGTAAAGTTTTGTGGTTATTAGTTACCCCGTTCTCAGGTAAGACAACCTTGGTATCTTCCAATCGGATGTCAGCCCTGAAAACAACAACAGGTTCATCTTTATTAGAGCTGACTGCTAACTTTGAATCCACCTCCTCGTCATAGGCAATGTCTGGCATTTCAATCCTTGTTAGCTTGGCTTGTGCGTATGCCTTGGACACCCTTTTCTAGAAGCTTCTCTTCAGCTTCGCTCATTCCTCTTCTCCTAACTAAAGACAATCAAATTTAGGATGTTTTGGAGAATTACCTTGAAAGCACGTGCACTATTGCCTCCTTGAGAACTGAGGATTTTCCGATTTCTTTTCTTCCTGAGCAGCTGCTTGAACTCTGCTCTTGGCTTTCTCCGCCTTCCTTGTGAGGATCTGCATCTTCTCCTCAAGTTCTTGAACAGAGGCGGCCAGAGATTTCTCAGTTGACATTGAGGGTTTGTCAGCTGGGGTTGAGGATGAGAAAGGTTGGCGCGATGGATTACGCGGGGAAAATGTGAACAAGGTCGTGTCCTCCAGCTTTGTCTACTGGTTTGTCTTCTTTGCTTCATGCTCGTTCAAACGAGCCAAGTTGAACTCATGTACTCGCAAGAGGCGAACACATCTTTAGTTGGCATCTTCGACAGATCTCTCTCCTTGAGAGCTGTTACCTTGTCAAACCAATCGTCTCTTGGCATCTTTGCCAAGATCTTTGCATTGAGCTCTGCGACTAGGTAGGTTCTGCTTGAGGTTATGAGCTTGCTGACGATAGAGTTGAAGCGTGCCTCCATCTGCAAAATAGTTTCTCCAATTAGCATAGCAAAAGATTCATATTTCTCTATGCAAACCTGAAGTTTGTTTCGAGTGATCTGCTTGAATTCTTTACAAAGCTCCTCAAGAAAATTCCATATTTCCTTGGCTGCGTCACAATGAGTGATATCTCTTATTCGATCCTCATCGAGGGTTGAAAAAAAGATATCTTGCGCCAGATATTCCAGTTGGTGGTGGCGCTTGTCTTCGATCGTCCACTCAGCATGTGGTTTTTCAACGTATTTTGGTTGGTCGTTGTTTGTAGGCATGGTGTTGATCTTCATAATCTTTATTGGCCCCTCGGATATGATTTCCCATATGTCCTCATGCTGGCTGAGAGGGTGAGCTTTAATGCGCCTCTTCCAGCTGGTATAGTTTTCGATCGAAAACTTTGGCAGTCTACTCGTTGATGCCATATCTTTCTCTCTCAAGAATACAGATCCTGCTTGCAACAAGGTAAGGAATTGGATATGGTACAAAGTGACTCAAAACAGTTAGTGTTTTGGACAAACTACTATGATATCACTTGATGGTCCCAAATCAGAGTAATAGTACAGGTTGCAGAAGTGTTAGAGTAAGAGTGCGGAAAATAAATGTCTGGGCCTGATTTTATCTCAGCTGCCTTGTGAGCAAGTCATCTTGGTTTCTTAAAGCTATTGATTATCGAGTAGGATCAGTCAGAGTTTCTTTAGTTATACTTCAGCTACTATCAGTAGTTGGGTTGCAAATCAATACTTAGTAAAATAAATAACTGAAAGCTATAAATGAGACAGAATATTTAGAGGTTCGGATCTTAAAATTCTACATCCTCTCATCCTTCTCCACGAAGAGAATCTACTATAGATGTTTGTACACCAAGATTTAATACGGTTTACAAACAATTTATCTTCTCCAACAGGAAGCTACTACCATTTTCGGTCGTAGGCACTGCAATCCTTTGAAGCTTTACTAGATCCACTCTTAGACTACTTAGGTCTTCAGGATGAAGATTTCTGTTCTCTTCAGGAACGTGGGATGCGTTAGTTGGTTTTCTTTCTCAAATGGAAATCTGAAGAAAGGTTCTCGAAAACCTTCTGTTGAAGATTTCTCTTCTCTTCAGGAACGTAGGATGGATTGGTTGGTTTTCTTTCTCAGATGGAAATCTTAAAAAAGGTTCTCAAATACCTTCAGCTGATGACAGCTTCAGGTTCTCCTATGCCTCGACTTTTGAACTCAGAAAGTTTAGAGAGCGAGTTAGAATGCAGGTTGATATGCGCGTAATTGGTATCAGTCTTATTAGTTTCAGTAGTCTTCTCTCTTCCTTTGACTCCTCTATTTATAGTCATCAGATTCAAATAGTAGCCATTGGAAAGCATGGGTCGATTAGTTAAATCCGTCGTTAGGGAAAAAAGCCGTTGTTGTACTTCCAGTAAGCTTTTTCAGATTATTATCCATCATTCCGTCAGCTTTAGGATATTGACCGTTGGATAATAACCACTGTCAGAGTTCCTTTTCAGGAAACATTCCGAAAGTCAGCTCTGAATATTCCTCTTTTCTCTCAGTTTTCCAAGAGACAACTGGGCTTGACCTTCTAACTTGATCTTGAGAGATTCCTCGGATGTTAGCTCTCTTTTTGAAAGTTAGCTCTGGAGTCAGTTTACCTTTTGCTCAGCTGTCAGTTCAAAGTGAACTGCAACTGGTTTGCTTTACAACTAATGAGACAATTGTAGTCTTTAATCTTCACAGTTAAGGAGATCAACTGTGAACGTCACAGCTGGATAGACGCAGCTGTAATCCAGTTGAACTTGATCTTCTGAAAATTCTTTGTCTTAATCTTCCAGTTTCAGCTCTCCGTGAACCTAAGCTATTACAATTCAATCCTATACAGCATTACATTTTAAGATCAGTTCTAATCTAATGACATGGGTTCTGACATCATCAAAACATTCTAATTCCTAACAAATAATATAAAAAGTAAAATTCAAATATAATTTTTGAGGTTTTAGGTGGTCCGAATACAACCGAAACCCCTCAACCCGAACCGAACCGAAACCTACTTCGCTTAAATTTTTTTGACCGAACTGAACCCGAACTAATTTCCCAACCAAACCAAAACCGCCCAAAACCTTCGGTTCATTTCGATTTATGGATTACAGTTCAGTTTTGCTCACCCTATTTATACGTCGTAATTGAATCTGATGAGTTCAACAGAAGTCCAACAACAAAAGAAGAATGGGGCAATGTAAGTTATTTGTTATATATTATAATTAAAATGTTAAAATAATCAAATCATGATTGTATATTTGTTTTTAACTTGAATTAACCAAGAAACCAAAAAAGACACCTTAATATGCATTCATGACACTCCATCATTTTGCAACACAAATTCATCTTCAAAATCTCATTGCTAAAAGTAATTTAAGAAATAATTAAATAATTGTACTCCTTTGGTTGTGGTTCACCGCCATCAAACACACACGCTTTTGACTTCACTAAAAACACGCATATTATATATAACATCTTAGCTTTCTGATCTTGCATCCCTCAAACTCATTTTTAAATTAGATGTCAGTACGATTTAATTTCCTTTCCTCGTTCGTCCGCAAGTTATACAAAAATAACAAAAATTATTGTTGTTGCGAATGAACATCAATTTATTACAAATATTTGACAAAACTATAAAAATAAAAATAAAAAGCATGTTGGAGGAGAAGTCAGTCAAAAGACAATTCAAATCATTTTTAATTTATAATTGTTGCTAGAAACTTTATGGTGATGTTTAAATTGAATGTAATGATTATCCTTAAAAAATAAATAAAATATAGAATGAATTACTTTTTTGATGAATCAAGTCACTTAGAATTGAATATATGTTCTTATGAATGAGGATGGGAAGCGCAAACATAAAAATTCTATGAAGAAAATAATTTAATTTTTTTTTCAAGTTTATTTTGTTCAGTTGCATATCCACTGTAACGAATATGTCAATTCCAACGGTCTTCTATTTTTTTTTAATTTATTGCTTAAACAAGGAAGGGGATTATATTGAAAGATCTAATGAAATATTAGACAAAAAGACAAATGCACACACAATGGGGTCTTTATAGCATAAATTAAAAGAATGAATACGTTATAAAACTACGTTTGGTGCATGATAACTAAAAATTTTACTAAGTTGACATCTAATTTGTAAATAGAAATGTAAGTACAGTTATATAATTAACAAATAATAAAATGACCAAGCATTTAGAGTGCCAACGTCTCTGCCAACCCTCCGTTTTCTCGTGTCATCGCTACACTCCAGTTTTCCGCCCACATTTCAAAGTCGCCAATGGATTGTATGAACTGAAATAGCTTGTTGTAGTTCTTCAAAATGACTTCTCATTAATTTCATGAAAAATTCCTATCTTTTTCAAATTTTTTTATTACATCGAAGTCGGATAGTTGTGGTTCAAAAGAATTATGAAAGAGGATAATTTATAGATATGATTAAATGCTAAAATTGTTATGTTTCAAATTTCACTAGTCAAAAGCTGGATTTTGTGTGATGATTTTGAATTATTAAGGAAAACATTTAGTGTGTTCTTTCTGAAATATTCTTACATGAGAAAACATTGAATTTATAACTTAAAATATATTCTTTCCTCACACTTTAGTTACTCTTTAAGCATATTCTTTCCTAATACTAATCAATTACCAAATAAAAATAATAATTATTGAGGGTCAAAATCTTCGACAACGAATTAGCAGTCGAGACCAATGAACTGCTAGAGGAGAGTGGGATTGCTCTGGGAGAGTAGGACTGCTCGAGGCTCAAGGAGAGTGGGACTGCTCGAGGAGATTAGAGACTGCTTGAAGAGCCACCCTCAAGAAGCATTTCAAAGCCAAAGACTCAAGGCTGCTCGAAGCTCGAATTATATGTGCAATATTTTATACTTGTTCTTTGTGAATTGGGCCCCATATTTCGATTAGGCCCACGAATTTTAGGTTAAGTGTTTCTTTCTCCTCAAGCCTTGTATAAAAATGGGGGAAGATCACACTTTACACCATTGATTCACACACAATATTTCAATATTCATGTTTTTCTTCTGTTTTTGGCCTTCGATCACTGTTTGATCAGATTTCGTTCGAAAAATGTTGAAATCACTCTTTCAATATATAATATAACATGTCTGGACCAGTTCAGGGGACGTAAAACATTCTCGGGCAAGTGTTGTGTTAATTCCATCAAAGTTCACTCACGGCTCCGATCTTGACGATCAAAATCGAACCTCAACAATTTGGCGCCCACCGTGGGGCTCTGGGCGTAACGAAAATGGAAAGTGTGGATATCCTAGGCCACTACAATTCCCGTCTGTTGTCTGGGATATCTTCACTTGGTTTGTTTCCCCTTCATTTAATGGACCACTGATTTTGGTGTTTCTGGTGTCTCGCTGTCTGCCTGAGAGAAGGCGAGGGGTTCCTTCGCTGCTTTTCCTCCCGTTGGTTTCTTAGCTCATGCCACCGGCGCCGAATTCCTAGTAGGTGGATCTCGGGTCGCTCAGAGGTGGTGCGATTATGTTTATCCTTTTCGGTCTAGTCTGAGCACGCTCGTACACGGAGGCGATTTCCTTTTGTTGTCAATTGGCAAGATCATTTTCCCTCTACATCTAGCCCCGTCATGGCTGGATCTTGCTGGGAAAATTGCTGCGTTTAATCCCCGTTTTCATTATTCGGTAAATTCGTTCTTCCTACCGGCTTGTCTCGTGTTTAGCGCCAAGAACCTGTTTTATTTTGTAGTGTTAATCCGTCACTGCTCTGTTTTTGCTGCACTTATTGATTTATTATTCTGCTACAATTTGTGTTTTTTGTGCTACGCATATTCTTGAGGTTCGATTTTAATCGTTGGGATGATCAAGGCTTTAAGCAGAAAAATTAATCGGTCACCAAGACTTTCAAGAAGGCTCATAGTCCCTCGGAATGAACTGCCTATTACTTCCAGGGTGGCCAGCCTCGTGTTAAGGAAGTGAAATACAGGATATGCGTAAGAGATTTGTAACACTCTGTATAAAATCTACCGAAAATATAGGCGACAACTGATAATTAACAGGAGTAATACAGGATTATTTTCTAAAGTTCATATTGCAAATTTCATGATTAATAATTATAGATAATATCATAAGGATTCCAGAAGTAGTCCCAGATCTAAAATCGGACGAGTACATCAAAAGTTATCACGATTTGAAGTTTTCCCAGAAAATTA